>JAGDQP010059869.1:0-11400 GCA_022664845.1 Lepisma saccharinum
TGGAAGACGGTTCTCTTAATGCAGAAAATGAGTTGAAATGCTCATGATTAAGTATAGAAAAGTGTTCAGTGTGCTAACTGTATTGAGATGGATCAAACTATATGGTTGTGCCATCTATCATTGAAAAAAAAACAACTGCTATTAACATGTTGGGTATTTATCAGTACTAAAGTTACATATTCGCAACATAAACTATTCCCAACCTGACTGGTAGATTACATTATTCAACTAGAAGTTTTCTGAATATTTTCTTGCCGGCATAACTAGAAATCAATTGTCCCATTCTCCAGAATTTTGGATTTTTTCCCCCGCAGATCATTTCAAACGAACCGCCAAATTTCCCCATTCAATTTCACCAATTATCGTCTTCATATGACAAATCTGTAAGGAAAATGAACTTTATGAAGTGAACTCCAGCAATGTTCGTACGTGTATTATGAATTGAATGACCTTGCCTACACCTTGTAGTGCCCCAAATTGGGAAAAAAGACTCAGAGAACTTTATAGAAAAAAGAAATGTGACAAACTTTATTGAATCACCCTGTACTTGTATAATTTTAATTAATCTGAGTGTACTTTTAATTTTATTTCATTTTATGCTTATTTGTATATGTTCTATGCAATAAAAACATTACAAATTAATTCTATTTTGTATTATTATTTATTTTGTGTAACATCGTTTTAAAACAGTCTGCTGGGTTATAACGCAGAATATTATGCAAATTTTAAGGAGTCTAAAAGAGAATATTTTAAGAGGAAAGGAGCTCCATGAACTGGCTCTAGAATGCAGAAGGGCTGAACGAGGATAATGAAACCTTTGTGAGGCAAGCAGCTAGGTCATGCTTAAAAACAGGTGTTGAATTTCCTTGTTCTATTTTCTTTTTGTTTTTTTGTCCTATCAGCAAGAGAGAAGTTGCAATCAGGATGGGTTTAAAACATACTGATGTAGTAGAGGTATAATATCGGTAGAGGTCTCTAGTTATGATGCATCGTTCTGAGATAGCGATATAAGCCCGACTCCTGGGTCCTGGCCAGTGCAGGCACGCAATTTATAGCAGAAGTTATTATAGGCACCTCGCCGAGTTATAACTCTAGGATCCAGACAGCCAACTTATGTATATTCAAATATCACTACAGCACATTTTAGTCAAACATTTTAAAAATCCTTTGATTTGAATTATCCAGCCTTTGAAGCAACTAGAGTCTACTTACGGAAAATTGTTGTGAGTTAATGACAAGGTCTACGTTCGGCTGTTTGAATTTCAAATTAATTCGAAAAGAACCTTGGATATCTCTTTATGAAAGAAAGAAGTTTCACTTCTATAAATTGTGTGGTGTTCAGGGGTCCATTTGGGTTTCTGTTCCGGGTAATATTGGGAATTTTACGATTTGATTGGAAATCTCCTGATATAACAAAAGTAAGCATTAAAAAAACACCACAACCTTTCCGAATTCTTTCCCCTTCCTCTATCCCCCCTGAGTCTTAGATGCCTAAAGACCATAAAGAAAAATTCAAATATATTTTTAAAACGAAACAATTTCGGCTTAGCACCATATTGGATCAAAGGGGAAAAAATTTCCACTTCAGAATCGATCTCAGCGCCTTTCAGACCCCTCCCACAGATAAAAAAAAAATCATGAAAATGGAACCACTAGAAAATTTGGGCTGCCGCCATCTTATATATATATGTCGGAATGAACTTTTTGATTTCATAATCGAATTTGAAACCCTTCGAGCGGGCCTCGGTGGCAAAATGGTATAGCACTCACCTCTGGTGCTCGGGATCGCCGATTTGATCCACGCTCATGTGGGTTTTGTGATTAACAATCACCATGGGCGTGAGTTTTCTCGGGGTTCTCCCATTTCCTCCCACTTTCTTCATTCCACTAATTCATGCCATCATCATCCATACGGCCTGAGCCACAGTTACCTAAAGACCTTAAAATTAAATTCAAATTCGAACCCTTCGAGGGCCACGGTGGCTCAGCGCTCACCTCTGGTGCGTGGGGTCCTCGGTTCGATCCCGACTGGTTCCATGCGACCTTTGTGGTGGACGAACAACGTATGTATGCCTGGGTTTTCTCGGAATTTTTCCCGTTTCCTCCCATCTCCTTCATTCTCTTATCATTATTCATTCGGCCTGAGCCAAAGTTGTCTAAAGGTCTAATAAGATTCTAAATTCGGAACCTTCCTAGGTCGCAGTCTTAGATTTTGGAATTGAAGCAGCTATCATGCAAACTCGGATATATATTTTTTTAACTTAAAAAGAGATCGAACTCTACTTGTTTCAGAACCCATCGACTGATTTTTTAAACTTGAAGTTTAACTCTACGTATTGTCATTAGAAAAATGTAATCATTATACCAGGTTGGCAACACTGACAACCCGGTGACATCGTGTTTTCACTCCTGAATGTCCAGAAACGAGATTATTGATTCAATGCGTCGTTTCTGATTTATTGAGAATATATTAATTTTCTTCGCATTGTATCGCGAGTTTGGGCTCCAAGTTGGAAACGCTGTTATTTCCAAAAGCGAAGCGGAATTTTACCCATGTTTATAGGAACATTTTCTTACTTGTTTAGATGGCAATTCCAGGGTTCGAATCCCGGAACTAGCATGGATGTTTGTGGATTTTAACTAGTTGTAAAGGGTCCAATCATGACGGGCCGAAGTCAAAAGTTACTAGACTGGTCCATGTAAAATAAGGTTTAAAGTTGTTTTCTTTTATATTTAGATGTCAGGAATCACCTCCCGAAATTTTTTTTTGATGTCTTGTTAACTCCCTGTATAAAATATTACATCAGATGTCCTTTTACTCGTCGATATGACTTGTCTTCTGGAGTGAACATTTCAAAGCATTAACAGTCGATACTAAATACATACTCAAGAGATTGATTTAAACTCGTGCAGAACTGGAACAGTCACTTAATAATAACATGTAACTAAACCCGTTGAGAAAGTGTTAACAAAACATGATTTAACCGATGACATTGTTAATTCGAGACAAGGTCACTTTAAAAAAAAAAAGCAGAAAGAACACTTGACATACGTTACGTGTCGAGAGCTAATTGGTGGAGAGAGTTTTATTGGTTAATTCATTAGTATTGATGTGGTGTGGATGTTCATTCGGGGAGTGCTCTCTACACTGTTAAAGGGAACATGTCCATTTTCTTGCTTGTTTGTTTAGTGAAATCTAATTTAACCCCCGTTTTCCATCACCAGAGGGACTCAGTAACCATCACTTGGCATATTTATTTTACTTGCTTTATTTAATCAGTTAGTTCTTCTGTTTCGATATGGTAATGAAATACTGTATACAGAAAATATATTAATATTATTAATTTCTTTAAATGTATTTAGGGCAATGAACAGAAACAGAAAAAACAACAACATATTTTTCTGTTTTTCTTTATTATTAGACGTCTATGATCTGTATAGGATTGATGTGATCTGTTTGTTTTTTTAAATATATATTTAAAAATTGTTACCCTTTTAGGCTTCAGCAGTAAGCCCTGTGAATCCTTATACAACCACTTTGTCCATCTGTCTACTCTGTAGACAACTTTCAACTCTTGACTACTAGGACTAGGAGGGCGCTTGAGGTGTCGTTAGAAAGGTCCCGGTGAGGCGACTTCAAACCCTTATAGATCATATATATCGCATGAACGGTCCGGAGATAGGGAGGTAATTTGTAACTTAGAAACATGGTTGAGAAGAAGATGGTTGACGTGTCATTTAAAAGGTCTCGGCAAGGTAATTTAAAAAAATTATCATTCATTCAAATCGCAGTGGCGGGTCCTGAGATATGAGGCGGTGGGAAACTTTCAAATTCAGGAACTATTACGACTATGAAGGTATCTCAGATGTTCGAAATGTCTCGGCGAGACGAGTTCTAACTCGTATAGATAATCCAGATGACAGGAGGATTCGACTAGGGTTACGACTAGTGGAAGGTGTCGTCGGAAAGGTCTCCGCGAGACGACCCAGCAAGCCAGGCGATATTGGCCCGACGGCAGCATTTGGTCGGCGAAAGTGGAACCAACGTCGAGTTAAAACCGGACAAGAAGACGATGTGAGTGCGCGGGAACTGGGCGAGGTTCCGCCTCTATGGCGGTAAGTAGGGGAACCGACCTTCCCGCCGCTATTTCCTGACAACTAGTCGGGGCCCCGTCTATGCCCGACCAATATCCCCGTCTTGCTCGGCATTTGACTTGATGAGGTGTTCGAACCCGTATAAATAATCCAGTTCACATGGGTGGGTCCTGAGATATGGTGGTGGGCAATTTTCAACTCAGGAGCTACTAGAGCTAGGAAGATGTTTGAGGTGTCGTTGGAAGGGTCTCGCAGTAATTTTTCCAACGAAACATTGATCGTCGGAATAGAATACTCGTTGCTGAAGACTGGCTGTAGCATATATGGACCCCGTCTCACTTGTTTTAATACCAGTTTGTCCAGCTGTCCGTCCTCTGTTAAGCAAACTAATGCCTCAATCAAAACAGAAACAGATTTCAGATTTGAGCCCAGCGACATCGATTTATTCTGTCATTTTAATTCTTCTATCTATAAAGTCGGCAGGTCCTTCTCAGTTGGTTAGTATTGTCCATTCTCAGATTTCACATTAGTTTTACTACTATACGCACTTCTGAATGTTGTCATCGGTGCGCCCTAATTTTATATACTATAAATTTCTTTGTTTTCATTTGACAGGAAACATCATGAAAATGAAAAATACAAACACTGCTTGACTTTTAAGTACCATTATCCGGACCGTTACATTTAGCCCGTAACGTTTAAAGAAATTAAAGTGGCCTTTTACGGACCGAGAATGGTCTTTATTGAAGTCAGTATAACCACAAAGTAAATACTGGAAGCAGATTACTGTTTTTAACTAATGGCCACATATTCCGCTATGTGGCAGCACCTAAAGTTGAGAACACAGTGGTGCCCTCTGCTGGACTGAGAGCCTAACTATTTGAATATGAGTTTAGTGAATCTTCAGAACCCATTGCACTGATAACAATATATCCAGCTCTTTGGGTAGGTAATTTATTTTGTGGTATGACTGTTTTTTAAAGAATATATGCACTAAACTGCACTGCACATTTTTTAAAATCATTTTATCTACATCATTTTAGCCATATACTCAGTCTTGTGTACAGAAAGTGTAAGCAAGGCGTTCAAGAAATATGGGAAATATATTGTTGATTCTGAAGGTAAATTTTTACTTCTTGTACATATAGCTTTTTAAAGTCAGCTTGTTTCACTTCCGTATTCAATTTGTTTATACATGTCGAGAAAAGTGTCGACCATATTCTGTTTTTTCGTAGCTCAATTGACAGCAATAGCTTAGAACCGTAACCACTAGGATTTATCTCAGCTTTCCTCCACAATTTTTCTCTTCCTAATCGCTTATTAATTATCTCAAACTTTAGGCGTCAAAGTGTTCAGTTAATAATCAGAAGTCAAAAAAAAATACAAGAAATTGCCAAAAACATTGACTTGATTGAGGTTTATAAAAGATTTTCTTGGCCTAATTTACAAATCTAGAGATATTGAGCGACCGTAACTCAATTAATATAGCATTTGTTTTCGCGTTTGGTATGTTCGAGGTTCGAACTCTGCTACCAGCGATCCTCACAAAGTTTTTTTATCTCGAGGATTCTTTCTCAGTCATACAAGGCTAATGCGGAGTAATACCTAGAAATTAGGCCAGGATCCTTCCTTCCTTCCCCCATCCTCTCCGCTATCTTATCCTGGTCTGAACCAAGGGTGACATGAATTCGTTACAAAACCGGAGGAGGTACGCCACCCGTTACTTTCAACTTCTCATACTATCGTCGTATGAAATGAGCAAATATTAACTAAAAATAGATAGATAGACAGATAGGTAGGTAGGTAGACATATAGATTGATTTCTAAATTGCTTCTTGGGGGGACAAAAGTTGTTAAAAGGTCATTATCAGAACCGTTGATTTTGGCGTTTAGGGGACCTATGTGGGTTCTAAAAACAGAGAATGGCTCTTTTTGGTCCTAATGACCTTACTAAGTTATCAAGGCCACAACGAGATAGAAAAGCAATCTGAATAGAAATACAATCTTAAATGTTACGTGCTTCTCTACGTAAATATACAACGCGCTTTGATACATCTTCTTTAACGAAAGATCATGCTTTTCTACAATTGTTTCTCCTGAGAACTTGGAAGATATAAACGGAAATTAAACCCAGATCACGATTTTTTATTGGTTTAATAAAGGCATCCAATAAGGTCATCGCCTTGGATATATAAAATCCAATCAAGATCGAAATTGAAAAAAAAAACTAAAAAAAGAAAAACTTGTGTAAACAAGGAAAGATTAGAGGCTACAGGCAATCTGGATCCTTCGGAGTATTACGTATTGTCTCAAGAATCGTGTCCTTGTTACAATGAAACAACTTGTCTCAAGGTCATTGTCGTTTCCGTAGAGTTTATAGGATTTTAATAGCTTCTTCCGTTTTCTATATACATAAAGGTTTTGATAACTGGTTGCAAAATTAAGGTCGTGTTCTTGATATTAATAGGTTAGCTTTTTAAGTTCTATTCGTTTCTACCTTTCGTTATAATTAAGATAAAGAGTGCATTTGGGCGTAGAGTTATCTGTTTGTCTATTCTATTCTACTATAGAGAAATATCGTATTTTCCGGTAAATAAAACGCATTTTTTTGCCCTGAAAATAGGCCTGAAATTAGTGTGGTTCGTTGTTCTCCCAACTAGCACACATACGTTGAAAATACGTGGATTAAACGTTAGTAACGAAACGTAATTTTAACGTTGTAAATATACCAAAATGAACGCCTGTTCAAGGATTTATTCGACATTGAATAATGTTTTTGAAGAAGCGGGCGATGAAGAAACGGGTCCAGTTGGCCAAAACAGAGCATGGTTGCTGTCTATTGGTATACACATTTAGCTGTACTTTGCTTTCATCATGATATATTAATTATCCAACAGTAAATTAGCCAACCGTCTGCTGTGGGGTTCGGAGCTGGAACTTTCCGCACTCGTCATTGAAAGCTCGACACGCTCAGCACTCATCCACAGAGTCGTCTTGAGAGTCGCTACTCTTTTGCTATTCCCTTCATGTTACGAACACGTTATCTGTTATAAAAGGCAGACTTGAAAGCAGTCGCCACAAATCCAGACGGGTAGTTTCACCATCATGTAAGAATACTTTCCTTCTTTCTTTGTTATGTGCATTTTTTCCTTCCTTAACACTGACCATCGCTGCACTATTAAATTTGTATTTCTCAATAAGTGTAATATGTAACCTTAGAAAAACGCATATAATGCGAAATCTATATCATAGTTGAAAACACTCACAATATTCGTTGAAATGTAGTTTAAGATTCAATCTGTTTTGAACATGTAAATGAAAATATGAGAAAAGTAGTTAATTTTATTCTATTTGATGGTTTTAAGCACATTGTTTTGTGCAAGTAACTTTGAAAGACATATATGAAACATAATCTAAAGTATAGTTCAATATAATAGTTAAAAACACATCATATTAGCGTCCTATCAACGAAATAAAATTTTCGTTGGAATATAGATGGAAATTCAACGTGTTTTCAACATGCAAAAGAGGACACAAAATAATAGTTAATGGCATTGAATTAGCTTTTAATTATAAATTTTATTCCATTAAATTAGAAAGAATCCCATGCAACGAAATCTATACCATAGTTGAAAATAACAGTTGAATCCACGTTGAACTAACATCTTATCAACAATATCAAGTCTTTGTTGAAATATGATTGAAATTTAAATGTCCTTTTTTCATCCGATAATGGTTAATCAACGAAATAAACAAAAATCAACGTTGAAAACACGTTTGTTTGCTACTGGGGTATTTTACTGGTTAAATTAGGGTGAGTTATATTCAACGAGGCAACCTATACCATCTTCTTCATGTATTGAAGAAATTAGAGTACATTTTATTAAAAAACGAGTTGTATTATACAATCTTGATCTTGTTTTCTGCCTTCTACAAGGTGGCGTTCTATATCATCTTGTTATTATACTGGTGAAACTAGCATGAACCTTATGCTACTAAGTCACATACACTACTGTTCTTGTTCTTGTATTGATGCCATTATGGCACATCTTATACAATGAGACCTTAAACAATCTTTATGATTTCATACAACAAGTAATCATCCAGCCCATCAGGGTTTTATTGCCGTCCAATCAAATTAATTCCTCCGTTCCTTCTATGTTACCTAAACCTTGATCTAAACAGCCAATTACTGAACGGCCATGGCTCAGTGTTAGAGCGTTGGCTTAGCATTCTGGAGGTCGTAGGTTCAATCCCAGCGACAGATCATGCTGACTGAGGTTTTTACAGGGCGTTTTCCTCAGTCACACCAGGCAAATGCCGGGATGGTACCTTCAAGTTAGGCACTGGCCGACACCTTCCCACACCTCCCTTGTCCCGGTCTGAGCCTTAGATGCAAGAATTCCATTTTCAAGGAAATATACAAGTTTATGAATTTAAAGTGTTTCAAGAAGCAACGATTCATCCCGAATTTCCAATTCTGGGGGGGGAAGAGACCCCAAAATTGGAGGGATTAGTAGGATTAGATTTCTAATCGTAAAAACAAAAATAAAATAAAGTTGAGGGGATGTTTAAAAAATTGGTTGGGTTGGTGGAAGTCTGGCAGAATCCCTAAAAAGAAGGTCAATTAATTTTTGTGTAAGGACGATCTAAGGATTCTGGTAATTCCCAATATTTGCTGTTATTTGTCTGCTTTATAGATCATAAGATCTAAAAAAAATCTACACTAACTCTAAGCATATCTCCACGTTTTGCCGATTTTCAAAACAATCATAAAAATGCGCAAGAGAACATTATAATTTTGGAAAGCACACTCAAAAATGATTTTGAGACCCCACGATGTGAAGTAACACGTGGTTTAAAGAATTAGTCTGAAGCTGAGTTATTTGCTTATGATATCTCTAGCAGTAAAATATCTCAGGTAAAATACGAATTCTTTAAAACACTCAATCAATCACTTCAGATCATAGAGTTCCGAAAGCACAATAGTGTCGCCATCTAACATTGCAATATTTTATCATCTTTTTTTTCATAATTTTCAAAAATAAAATAAAATAGTTGGAGTGATCTTACTGCAGCCTCTTAAGGACAATCTCAATTAGGCGCAATTTAATTCTAATCTGTCGGATTTTTAGATACATTTGGATGAGAATCTTTCAACCAATATTCATGCATCGATATTATTTGCTTGTAGCATGAAATTTACGGAGAAAACGTGACCATAGATGTAGAAAAGAATAACGCGAGAAAAATTGTCTATTTCTGGATTTTTCTCAATCCTCTCATACCTGTGCATCATGGGAGAAACAGGGACGATGCAGCTGAAAACAAAAGTTAAATATTGCCAGCACGAACCAATAACTTTTCAATTTCAGATCCTCTCTAGTGAAATCTTGGATATATAAACCCACACACGCTCGCATACCCACATAGAATAGTCGCGTCGTCTAGCGCAGTTCACAGGAGCACGTGATCCATCAAATATCTTACTCCTTTAACTAGTACGCACAGAGAGAGAATGGAGAAAGAAGAAATTATGTCCAAATGTTTATATTTCCTCATGATATCTCCAAACAATTTCGTTTTGTTGTAGCGGAAACAAAATATTAAACTAATTCTTCAAGGTTAACGTAAACTAAAATCTTTGTCGTAATACTTCTTTGAATGCGGGTGTTCCCTGGTTCGATCTCCCGTATATGGTGACTTCTAATTTCGATGTCCTCTCAGCATAATTTTTCCAAGATAGGGAGATATTTAAATTTTGAAGTAGCGGAATCCGTTCTCGGAATCAGACAAAATGACGTTGCGTTGACCACGTGACACTTTTGTTCAACTAAAGCCACCTGGCGGGTCAAAGTCCAATACCAATACCTACATAGCATGTAAGCTTGTAACAAGCTTGATTTTCGCTTGTGTAGCTAACATTGATGTAAGAAACTTTATTCAAATTTGAAATTGACTTGATATTGTAAGTTTAATTCAAGTTTTACGTAGATAGACGTGTATATTTGACTGCTGGTGTCATGGCAATTCTGTTTCACGATTCTTGAACTTGTAACAAGCTAGACATGTCAAGTTTACAGAAATTTATAGCTGCTACCTAGTATAATTCAAGCTTGATGTAAGCTTGCAGACTTGCTATGACAAGCTTTATGTAAGCTTGATGTATGCTTTTACACTTGACATGGCAAGCTGGCAATAAGTTTGATGCAAGCTCATTATGCTATAGGGTTATGTGCTGTCAAGTCAAGAAGATAGATTTTTCCACTATACATCAACAAGCATGTACAATCAGATTCATAAAAAATGTCGTGTATGTATTGATGCAGTGTTGCCATCTTATGCAATTATCAAAACTTTCAAAAAATTTCCATCGGCCATTTTTTCTATGAATCTAGGTATAGATATTGGTCCAGCATAGTACTACACCAGTACACAGCTAGGACAACAAGAAACAAACAATAGACTTAGGTTTTTTAGATTCAGTTTAAATCGTGTTCAGAAAAGGAAGCTAAGCAAAAAGAAGATAACCTAATTATTCGATTAGGGGAAACAAAATGGATGCAATGAAGGAACTTTTAAAAAAATGGAACCCAAAAGCAACTGAATTAATAAAAAATTAAAAATAATAATCAGAAATTAGTACAAGAGACAAAAAACACCATATATACCAATGTCACAGAATGGAGTAATTCAATGAATTTAATTTAATTTATGGTCTTTAGGTACCTAAGGCTCAGGTCGGGATAGAGAGGGGAAAGGATTCGGGAAGGTGTTGGCCAGGGCTTATGTTGAAGGTACAATTCCGGCATTTGTTTGATGTGACTGAAGAGAAAAGTCCAGGAAAAACCTCACTCACGATGGTCGGCCGCTAGGATCGAACCCACGACCTCCCGAACGCTCTACCACTGAGCTACGACGATTTGGTGGCATGGAGAAATAAATAGGAAATTAAACAAAAGAATTCAAAAATTCAAACTGCATACAATCTACGTATCAGCAGCGAACATATATAAAATATTATACAATTTCAAAATATTACCAAATTTCGAGAAATGAAAGAAATATTTAAGAAATAAAATATAACTGTGAAGATATTGTACATTGAAAAAAAAATACGAGGAGTGACCCAAAAGAAACTGGAATCGCTCTCTGGTGGGCGGATCTGTTTAGTACATGCTTCCGCCGCTAGATTCCTTTTGCTGGGACCCTTCTGTATTAATCTACCGACCAGCGTTGTCGAGTAAAGTCGTGGTGCCTCTCGCTTGTTCTGCGATTTTTGTTATGACTGAAAAGTGGAAACAA
>JAGDQP010059870.1:0-12301 GCA_022664845.1 Lepisma saccharinum
TGTCGACAATAAAGTAAGTGAGTGTAGTGTTGCGGTCTGGGAATGTTTGTCTTAGAATAGATTGTTACATTACATGGAAATCTGAATGTGCGAAGGTACAAGGATGCTTTGAGTAATTTTGTGCTTCCTACATTAGATCAACAGTTCGGCGGTAGCCCCTTGCTTAATCAACACGACGAAGCACCATTTCAGAAAGTAGTGGCTGAGAGGCAATAGTTTGTAGCTAACTAACTCTATGCCTTATGGAACTCACAAGTTCATCGCCGCAGTAACAGACGTTCGTCATTGGATTCTATCCTGGGCAACATCAAGCCAGTTTTCCTCACCAACAACTACTTCTCGAAGATCTCTTCCAATATTGTCCTCCCTACGACGTCTCGGTCTTCCCAATGGTCTCCTTCCATCCGGCCTTCCAACCAGGATAGAATATAATCTTCGTTTTCCCCCCATCCGAGCTAAATGACCTGCCTACCTTAGTCGTCGCGATTTCATTATTTTTACAACATGGTGAATCGTACAGTCCGTGGAGTTCTTCATTATACAGTCTCCTCCATTCTCCAGTCATCTCGTCCTGTTTTGGCTCGTATATCTTTCTCAAAACCTTATTTTCAAACATACGTAATTTATGTTCATCTGCTAGGGTAACACTCCAACTTTCGCAACCGTAAAGTATTACCGGCAGAATAACCGTTCTGTATATTTTCAATTTCAATTTCCTTGATATTAATCGCAATGTTAAAAGTTTTTGGACTGAATAGAAACATGCGTTGGCCGATACTAAGCGACTTTTTATTTCTTCCGCGACCTCATTTTTGCTTGTTACGTATGCTCCCAAGTATTTAAATTTGTTTACTTTCTCTATGACCCGGGTTGGAGTTACTGGCCTCCCACCAGGCGCCTCCCCAGGTGGCGGATAGGGAAATGCCGACCAGATATGCTGGGTACCGGAAACATTCCGGGGCGGACCAAAGCCAGTACTGCTGCCTTGCAGTTAGTACAGGGATCTACAAAGGCTAGGAGAAGATAACCCCGAACAAAAATATCATGGTGAGGGCAAGCAGCATCACCATTACCACTCTGAGGCTGAAGATGAATGACATCGACAAGGCTCAGAAATGAACAGAGGACGACATCTTGAATGTCTGCCTTTACTGCGAGGTCGTAGAGCTGACAACTCTACACCGTTAAAACATGTCAAGAAATAGTAACAGATGGTTCATGGATTCTCCTGGGGTAAATAGTTTGTACAAGAGAAAATTGATGGAAGGGATCGGGCAATTGAAGATCTAGAATTGAATCCTCTTGAACACCTATGAGATCAATTTGAAGGTTCACTAAGCGTGAGATTTCAACATCTGTAGTTACTTTGACAGCTACCATCCTATTTGGCCGAATACCACTTCTCCGAAAGACCTTCAATTGTATTATTTCCTCTAAGCAATATTTCAGGCAAAATTATAACTCCTGTTTATCTGATTTGAAATAAGAAAATATCCACTAGTGGGAGTGTTAACATTAACTCTGAAAGCAAAAGGCAGAGATCAAAGTCACTAATGAAATATAGCCTCTGTGTGTAAGTAATTTTACCATATAAACACAGTATCATATTTGTATTGTTAATTTGTTATACAATATTGCGACTATTTAGTCTTTTCAAAATTCAAAGAGAAGAAAGAGACGAAAACTGGAAAATTATGTTACAGAGTGCACACTAAATTAAAAGGGCGAGAATATTCACTCTTCTTAGAGCGGAAAGTAGGACCACTCTTTTAGAGTTGAACTTTCAGTCGAAAAGAGTGGTTTTCAATGAAACGCTCTCGCTTTGGATGAAAAACATGATCTTTGGATGAAAAACATGGAGTTCCTACGCTTTTGCATGTAATTTATTCTTGAAACTTGAAAGAGCGATTTCTAATCTTTTTAGAGTGGTTTATTTCTAATCCTTTTCAGAGTGATTCACAATGCATCATGGCTACTAGTTAAGTTTGTTCTCCGCCATTTGTTATTGCGAAGGTTATCGAAAGACAAAGCCATACTGTGTAATTCATCGCGTTGCGTTTAGTTAAAAATGACAACAGAAAACCTAAAAACTTTTCTCAATGACAAAAATATACCAAAAGACGTCAGGATTAAGATATGTACAAGGAATATTTGAACATTGTTACCTGACGCGACACAAGAAACCATTTCAAAGGCGCACTCTCGCAGTTAGCCGGCTGGCTGAGCGGATAAAGCGTTGGATAGTTGGCCGGAAGGTACCGGGTTTAAATCTCTCCCAGACTAAGCTTTCTTGTACCCTTTTCTTCATTCATAAGTACATTCATTACCTTTCTTTCTTTCTTACTTACTTCTTATGAATAAATGCTCCCTTTTGCATCTTTTTACAATTAAACATTTTATTGCGTTATTTTATGTTCAAAATTTGATCATTTTTTTCTAAATAAATGGAAATTCGCCAAAAAAATATATATATATATATCATGCCCGCTTTCCCATTGAAATGAATTACCATAGAGCCTATCTTTTTTCGAGCGGAAATTTATAATCTTTTCTCTGACGAAAATCCATTCTAAAAGAGTGGCTCCTCTTTTCGCTCTTAAAAGATGACATATTCTGCCCAAACCGAACGGAATTCCGCTCTTTGAATTTAGTATGTGCTCAGACTTTAATCGGAAGATATCGGCTTAGGAAACAGAAGCTACGCAGACTTAACTTTTCCCAATTATTCTTAATTGGAGCAAACGGTTGCTAGCATGGTACGCACAAAAGCAGTAATGGAGCTTCTCCCCGTCTTCCTTGTTCCTCGAACAATATAAAATACATATGGAAAAGAGTCAGATTTATATAGATTAGATCAGAAAATCGCCTGTAGACAAATCGCAAAATTAAATAATAATAAAATGTCAATACAGGAAACGGTGTTCTGGTTTCAATGGAATTCTTACTGTTGTGTTGTGTCAATAGTTGTCTCTAAGCCTTTCTTTCATTGCATTAGACATATTGCAGACAAGAAGAATCTATAACTATTAGTGGAAATTAGCAAAGAATATATATGAATCCGGAGAATATTTAAAGTTCATTCTTGAGCATAACATACGTATACTTCAGAACTTTATTCATGATAACTCATATTCTCAATAAAACATCTCTGCCATTATTAAACATATGCTTTATTGTAAGCTCAATTCCGTCATATTTCTCAATCAAACTTTACTATACAAGTACACAGAAAAAAAACAGTGGTAATGAAAGCCCATTTTACTGCAACCAGTAACTATTTGGTTGATATACAGCGGACCAAATGTTAGGTAATCATCAGTGAAAATTTTGTTTCAAAAATTAGTCAGAGCACCAGGCATGTGAACACTGCGAGAAAGTCTGCAGTGCTCTGGTCGGGATTTGAACCCAGGCCTCCCGATTTGAAGTCAGACATGCTAACGCCTGAGCTGTGGTAACTCGTATACCTTTTTAGTAGTAAATTTAGTTATAACTTTATTTTATTATTTTCTGCCCAATTCTGAACTTTACTAACATATTGTATGCTTGTAAATAAATTCGCTTTCGTGTCATATATCAGCCTGTTGTTGCTATTATAACGGCAGATTATTACGATGTATCAGTCTATTTACTTCCTTGGTTGCTTTTCTACTGAACAAGCAGTGCAGCTAGAACTATTCTTTAGAGTTAGTATTTGGTAGGGAAAAACAAACCTTCTATTTTATGAGTAATGTTAACCATTACACTTTTCAAACGAATCATTTGGGCACTGTTACCTTTACTACTTTCGTTCTAGGAGCCTATACCAGGCCGTGGATAACAAAAATAACTATATTCATGCAACTATCACATTTGGTTAAAATTACTTCGTCCATTTCCTGTGTACACGTAGATTCTTTTAGCTCTCCGGCAAACGCATCAGTAGATTTGTACATCACTAGTAATCTTCGTCTTCCATTAATCTCTTACTTCTAACACTGAAGGAACAAACCAACGATGCTCGTATACTATCATTTTGCTATAAGCTACTTAAGGGTCAACCAGATCCTATCGATATATTAAAACATCTTGAGACTTTTTGATTTCATCTCCAAGGATACTACTAATTAAACTTGTTTGTCTCGTGTTACCACGGTTACTGTTTCACCTACAAATTTTAATATAAGATAGTTGCTAATGTTTACAATTATACCTTACTACACTTACTGCAATTTAATTCTCTGTAGAAATATGCTTTATGATTGTAGTGTGATAAAAATTGGAATATAGCACCATAAGTCATGATCAGAGTAATATGTATCTAAAGTAAATGACTTAAGGTTCCGCTGAAACATAGCTCACATTTACAACGCTATGCTACGCCCTAATGTAATTCTGAAGTAAATAATGAAACTAGTGGGCATTAGATTTTTCTCGATGTTCTTAACATTGGTAAATCTAGGTTCTTTACTCAGAAACTAGATTTCTCACGGGCTTAAACCAGTATGATGTACTGGACAAAATACTAAAACCATTGACATGTAATCTGTATTTAATCAAAGTAAACTTGATATACAAGAAAACATGTATAAATCCAATGAACAAGGCGCTAATTTCATGGATATGAAATACGTAGATCAAAATAGTTTATTTTACATATCTAGCTCAAATTACAGTTATTTTTTCACATATTTTGATGATCTTCTATATGTTTATGTAGATTACTTTTGCACTTTGATATTATATACAAAATGTACCTTTATTGACTGCATATTTTAGCGGTAATCTTCATACATACTAACCAAATAGATCCAACTCAGTGACTATACACGTGGTTTGTATATAATTTGTTTCATATCTGTGTTTATTTCGTCTACGAGCATTTGAGTGTGTGTAAGTATGTTTGATTCTACGTCTGCCTGTACGGCATTTATCTGTATGTGTTAATATTATTTAAAATGAAGATTTTTAATTTAAACATGAATATCATGTAGAAACACACCGATACACCATGGTATACTGATTAAGTTGTGCTAAATCTATGAATAAGATTACTTTGGAACTTTCCTCTTTTATATAGAGATTGATTGCCTTTTAGAAAACTTGGTTTTAGTATCACCACAGAGTAAAATACGTATTGTATACGTATAGTATGGTATGGTATATGGTATACGTATTTTACTCTGTAGTAGCACTAATAACGCATGATACGATAGGAAATATTAGACCTGAACCACAGGTGCCTAAAACTCATAAATATTTTTTTAAGATAATACAGTACAGTTCCGATAATCTGACATATATCGGACCAGAGGGTGTCGGATTATAGAAGAATGTCGTTTTTTTTTTTTTTTGTATTTTTAATGAGAAAGAGCTACAAGAACTAATCACTTTGTTTATTAATAAACGCATTTTGAACTGTAACAGGCAGTAATTTAAGCAAACACAAAACTAACAATGTTTACGAAAAACGCATTTGGTTCTCAGATTAGTTTATCGTATTAATCACGGTAGTAACTGATTTACTAACCACATATGCAACAAACAGCTATAGTGAGTGACAGCAATGCGTTCATCTCTTTTTTAACACAAACACAAACATTTCATGTACGGATATGCACAGTGTCGGTTTACTGAACGGTCGAACTGGCGAGGTGTCGGATTATGGAGACGCTACTGTATTATTTTTGGAAGACATTAAAAAATGGTCCATATTTTATTTTGAGGCCTAAATCAAAACAAAGGTACAAATTTTTACATTTCTTGACCTTTTTGTCAACTTGGATGTTACTTTTACTGATTTGAACAACTCATCTATGCCTTTCATATTTTGTCTTTTTCTTGGATGGAAGAATCAAGATGAGGGTAAATGTATTGCTAATAAATGAAGATATGACTGCAATGGTAGACAACCATACTAACACCAGTGTATGGCGGGTTGCTTGCGCCCTGTAACTCTCGAACATACACAGCACGCGAAAGTATTGTTGGACCATTCTTATTAACGATAGCTAAACGGATCCGGACTTCGGATACTTGGATCCAGGCTTGTGAAATCACGACATCTAAATATGAATTTCAAATACCCGAATCTCCAGATCCAGATCCGAATCTGGGCATCCCCACTTCATGTCCTTATTCGTACGTTAGATCGCTGCAAGACTATGAAGCTAATTAATTTTTTTCCTGTTCTCAGAGCATCTGTTGCGAAACTAATGAAAGAAAATGTGTAGGGATAGAAAACATTCGAATTACACCTTTATTTGCTATAAAGAATATTTTCACTAAGAAACAAATCCGTGCTGTGCGCCTGACTGTTCAGATATGTACTTTTGTCCTTGCAAACATATGCTTTTAATATGTGGCGTAGTCAGTAAACTCCTGCACTGTGGTTGCATAAAAAGGCTTTAATCTTTAGCTCCTCCTGTACTTCACAAGATTCCCCATGCTCTTCAAAGTAGGGCGCACGGAAAGCCAGACAACACAGTGGCACTGACAGGATCGGAAACATGCTTGAAAGTGTTTCGTTGATAACTCGTTCTGTACCACTTGGATTCAAATTAAATCTCCATCATCGTCTCGAATCTCTGTTTCTTGAGCTTCATTTTCGTTACTAGAAGTAAATCATACAAGAGTACTAAATCTGCTGAGTTAGAAGAGTAAAAAATAGTACAGGCCTTTTGTTATCAGCCAGAAACTAACTTCTCTTGTAGATTGTGTGCGTAGGCACGTTACGGTGATGGAACAACCAAGTCTTGTAAAGACATTTATTTGATTTTTTACAGCAGACATTCTCCCACAGGGCATTAGAATCTTTACACCCGGCCGGCAGGTACTTCAACTTGCAGGTATTTTTCGTTTGGTCAATGCCAGGCTCTTCCATGTTTGAGATAAGTTTTGCTTGGACTTTGATTCGTAAGCGTCGACACATTTTTCATCACCTGCTTTAACATTGCAGAGGAAATTCGAGTCAGTTCTCAGTAAATATCAAGTAAATGTTGTTTCCAGGCTCAAGTCAGAAGTCAGGGGCCAGTCTTTCTCAGAAATGTCGCTAATAAAGATTCTCTCTCAAAATTTTAATTCAGGTCCTGATCCCAACAACGATCCATATCATAAATATCGTTAATAATTCTCCGGCAATCGCCGCTTTCGGATTGAAATACCACACGTGCGCTGCTACCCCCCAGCGGGAGATAGCAATACTGACCTTGGGGAATACATTACGCCATATAGAGTCAGACCTATTATATTTTACTAGAATGTATTTATTAAAACATTTATTTAAAATTTTATATATTAAATATAATTTTATAAACACTAGTATGCTTTCGACTCTTTACAAAATAATTCTGCATATTTCCTAAATTTGGGCGCTAATCGAGAAGTGTTAAATGAAACTTTAGCAAGGAAAAGAAAAAAATAGAATTGTGACATCACTCGTGAGCCAAATTACATACCAATGGCGAGGCAATCTCTCTCTCTCTCTCTCTCTCTCTCTCTCTCTCTCTCCTTTTAACACAGAGGATGCATCATTCGCTACAAGAGTTAAATTATTATACTCCCTATCGGAACATACTTAATATTTTTCTTGCTGGAAAAACACCAAAGTAAAACGAACATTTTCTGTGGTTGTTCTATCAATTGTTAAATGCACACCATGTAGAATTTGATGTAATGTGGCTGACCACGTATGTGGTGCGACCGAAGCTCATCAGTCAGCACATGCCCAAAGGATGCTGCCCCTCGGTAAGCACTCTTTGTACGTAAGGTAGTGCCTATATTCTAGGTATCTTTATAATATTCACTAAGTCTCATTTGGAAAAACAGTGGGAAACCTCAGTCAGGATGCTTGGTGCGATAGGAACTCGAATCCGCGCTACTTCCAAAGTGTTTACCTAAAGTCAGCGATTATAACAACAGGACCACGATGAGTGCCAGAAAGTCACTCATGACAAGACAACTTGTCAAACTCCTAAGTAATGTGATTTCAGACTACAAAATCAATAATGTTAAAGAATTGCCGACTTGATGTAGGGATACTAATAACAGTTCTTTGGTGAGCGGAACGGGAATATAACTCAAAATTTCTTTACATTTTGTTTTGCTTTTAGAATGAAAGTCGTTAGTGTTGATTTGTCTGCTTATAACAAAGAAAGACTTTTGATCAAAATTTTATTGAACTTTAATAATATGCAACTCAGAAATAAATTTCCACTTTATTTCTACAGAGAGGCGTACATTTTTAATCTCACACGAGAACAAAATATATTCCTTATTTCTTTCAGACTGAAAGAAAAAAAAATAAACAAAGCCAAGAAGTTAGGGAAAACTATATATTTTAACTCATACATGAAACAATTCCCGACGGAAGATGTAAACTCTCACAAAATGTGTTTTCCATAGAATACTAGAGAGAACGACTCAAACACACAATGGAAAGTTCTTAGTTTCGCGTACACTCTGATTGTATCTGAGATAGGTTTCCAGTATTTCGTGCGAGGCAGCTGGTTTTAATCTGCATTCCTTGATATCCACTTCCGGCACTTTCAATAAAAGAAGAAGAAAAATGTAAGTGAAAATAGAAGGGGAGAAAGAGAGAGAGAGTCATGAGGAGAAGACGACGAGACGAAGTAACAGCATCAGGGCTGGGCGATTGAGCACTTTCACAGGAGAGGGACGGATGCTGGAGGGTGGGACGACAGGAGACAAGGGAGGATGAGATGCGCTGCTCTTGGTGGTGGAGGGAATCAATAGCGCAGCGCGCGGGGGAAGATGAGGGGCAAGGGCGGAGGAACAGAGGGTGGTGCTGCCGAAGAAAACTCCGGCTAGAAAAATATGGCTGATGCAGTCCACGAAGCATGCGCCTCCTCCTCCTCCTTCTTCTACTACTACTACTCTATCTACTCTACTCCTCAGCTGCTTGTTTCAAAAACAAAACGAGAACGAACGTAAGCAGCAGGTGAGGGATTCAAAGAAGAAAGGAGAGTGGAAGAGACAAAGGTAACAGTAAATCTGAAGCCAATAAGTTAAGTTATGTACCATCATATCCTTCCTCCTTTCCTAATCATCTTTGGCTATAAAAAATCATGTGACACGCTGAGAAAGGAATGTTTTTATATTTATGAAAAACAGAACTACTCTATTCTTCTGTCTCAACAGTCTCTACTATAACTACGGATGCAATATGAGAGTTATCAACTCTTAGTTATTGATGCTATTGTTGTAAATGTGGTTTAAATCGAATTAAATAGATGTCAATAAAAGTTTAAAGAAGTTTTAACTCCAATGGGAAGCTCAGTTATAATAAGGTGATCGTAGATACAGTTCAACAGAGTACTCAATTCTGCACTGAGCCAATGATTCATAAAGACCATAATTTCAATTAAATTCAGTTCAGTTACTTCAACATAAACCTGATAAGATAACATTAATTTTATGGGCGGTAACAGCACTATGACTTACACCCTTCCCGATACGGGGAAGTCCTTATATTTGTCACGTCTAAACTTAGCTGTTAATTGGATAAAATAATAAAAGTTGAAGATGTAATAGGTCTTCAGAAATAGCTTACTGGTGTAAATGGCTAGTATAACGATTAATAAGAATTAAAGATGTATAGAGTCTATAGTAAAACAAGTTAAAACGAGAAAGCTGTAAATGGGCATTCGCAAGATAAAAGAATAATACAACATAAAACTTAACAGCTAAGGGGCATAATCGTCTCAAATAGACGGAGATAGGTCTGTCTCTTAAACATACCTAAAAACTCTCCGCAAATATCTGATTTAACCCCTAACAATGACGCCATGTCATTGGGGATGCTATAACATTGTTTGAGATGATTATATCCTGGACAATCTATAAGAACGTGACGAATACTTAAAACTACATTGCACTTATTACAATGCGGTGGGTCCAAACGTCGCAGGAGATATCCATGTGTCAGGTGACTTTGTCCTATACGTAAGCGACATAAAAGTACATCTTCACGCCTACTGCATAGGCTAGGTAAGACGATTTCTATGGAGCACCAGTTACCTTAATTTATTTCAATTTTATAAGATCAACGTCATCCCATCGTCGCTGACATTCATTCCGCGTAACCTGTCTATAATATATCAACATGTCCTGAAATGGGACATGCTGAATTTTTGTTAGCTTCCAAAGAGGCTTCACGAGCGGCTTCGTCTGCCAATTCATTACCATGGATACCAACATGACTTGGTATCCAGGAAAACACAACCTCACCACCAGCAGAGCAGATGCCGTGTGTCTTAGATAAGATGCTTAGAATACATATTTTCGAGGCTTTAACAACACTGAGCGAATCTGTACAAACAAGGATGTGATTCTTCTGTAATTAGTAAATGGAATTCTGTATATCTTCTATTTTGCTTGATGTTTAAGCGTCGTGTCGAGATCCATAAACAATTAGATTATGTATGAAAATCAATCAATATTTCCTCCATGATCAAAAGATTTACTTGATTAATAAATTCATTCATTGTCATAAGTTACATCTTGAAGAATAGGTTCTTAATTCACTTTCGATTCGTTAGTATAAAAAGATAGAAACATCTAACATCATGTATAAAGATACTAATGATTAATTTGCTTGATAAAATCTATCTCCATTTGTTCGTCGACCTGACCCGAGAATACACGTAACATGTATTCGAAAACTCGCTTCCAGTACAAGTAACTAACACAACTTGTTGATGGATACTAACAAAAAAAAAACAAAAAAAAAAAAGATACATTTATATCTCTGTTTACAGCAACCGCGATATAAATAAAAGAGTAAAATTTTCAATTCGAAGCAATGTTGCCTGCTCATAGACATATCATATTACTAAACAAAACATACAATCACTGATTCTATGTTCAGCAGGTTCAAACCACGAATAAGACTAAAATCCAAAGCCTTTAGAAGAGCATACAACTCAGCAGTAAAAATACTGGCTTTGGGATTAAGACAAAATTGACTGTCTTCCCCATCTATAAAAAAACTCGCATCCAAAAGATTCATCTCATTTGGACCCATCTGTAAAAACAGAGATAAAATTCAAGTACTGACTGCAGCTCACGAAAACACTGTTGGAACTTAATCATAGATGTCTCCGATTTCTTTAGAGTTGACAAAGAGATATCAATCCGTGGACGAGCAAGTGTCCACGGATGATGGAGACTAAAACGAACATGGCAGACAGTTGGACGTTCTGCATTCAAATTCTCCAACAACTCAGACGCTCGGATGCCAAGTGGTCGAATATAATGACCACGGCGTTCATAAATGGCTCGATCAACCGGGTTCACCACTAAATTATGTGCTGGATGTCCCACTAAAGATGATATCTTAGCAAAGTAGCTCAGCACATGGTACAGCTGGTAAATCTCGAGCGGAGGTTCGGCATGAACACAAAGATTGGTGACAGGATTTATGCAGTATGCACCACTAGACAGTCGAATTCCAGCTTGATAAACACTATCAAGTGTATGCAAAGCAGAAAATCCCGCAGAGGAATAAGCGTGACAACCATAAAGCTTCAATAAGCCAATAAGACAAACAATAAGCTTCAATAAAATAAGTGCGCGATAGAGGCACAACAAGGTTGTACGATCAGTACCCCAAGTGGTATGACTTAAAACACATAACAAATTCAGAGCTCTGTTACAGGAAATCTTAATTTGGCGAAGGTGATTACGCGAATTTAACTTAGTAGCAAATAATAGACCAAGGTATGGACAGGTGTTGAATACAACGTGTAAACAACACCAATTGCGACACCGCCACGTGGACGAGCATCAGTTGGATAATCTGTGCGATATAGTTTATAGTTGCTTAAGATCACAGATTCAATTGTTTTAAACTTTGTTTCCTGAAAGCAGACTATAAACAGGGGAAATATCTGATAACAAGACTTGCAGTTCTTCATAGTGGGAATGAAATCCGTTAAGATTCCATTGGAGGACTGCCATTATAATTATGATTTAAAATTAATATTTTCTTTTATTAAGTCTAAAATTTTCCCCTCCCTCTCCGACTAGAGTAAATTCCAAGTCCATCAAATTGTCCTAATCATATCTGAGGTTAAGTATAAACTCGGCTCGTTCAGGCTAGGTGGAGACTGTTGATGAGCTAGTTAACTAGCCAGAACAGTAGTCAGCCTTTTTATGCTCGACGCAAGTGGTAACACACGACTAGATTTTAAAACATTACGTGGACGAAAGGTAGGCACAGCCCGTGGAGTCCTAGAAGACTACAGACGTGACATTCGTCTCTCAGCATGCGTCGGTGCAAATTGATGAGTTGGTGAGGCTTGGT
>JAGDQP010059871.1:0-12301 GCA_022664845.1 Lepisma saccharinum
TTCATTTGGAACTAAAATGTTGTTGGTATAATGTTCTAAGTTAAAATATGAAACGGGGAATACAAGTTTAAACGAGGGATTTTTCACGTGATTGCTAGAAGGGAGAATATT
Organism: Lepisma saccharinum; assembly: GCA_022664845.1. Lineage (NCBI taxonomy): Eukaryota > Metazoa > Arthropoda > Insecta > Zygentoma > Lepismatidae > Lepisma > Lepisma saccharinum. Next base: position 112 of record JAGDQP010059871.1, read on the forward strand.
AACTGATTTCTATGAGGAAGTAATTGATATCTGATTCCCAAAAATAAGACTGCTCTTTTCCTTATGTGAAATAACCTTCTGATGAACCAAGTTATTATTCATGAAAAGATAAAAATCTGGTAAAAGGAACTTCATGTACTTTTATGAAGACATGGTTAATATCTTATTTTAAAATTAAGACTGAAGTTACTCGTCTGAAATAACTTTTAAAGAAGTTATTATCCATGTAAAAATCGAATATTATAGAGCTAAAAGTCATGTAAGTTTTCTCTTTGGAAGTAGACCTAGATATAATCTTGAGGTCAGAGTAATACTTTCTCTAGGTTAATGATCGAGTTGGTGCTATCGAACATTGGAAATAAACATTGCAAGTTGACTGAATGGAATAATTTTCCTGGTAGGTGAATGCTCCTTACAGGACATGTTCTGACGTCAGAGGGGGAACTTTCTATGAAAAGATTAAATTAGAATGTGCTTGTTACCACTTACTGATGTCAGTGACGAATTAGGAAATAAGACTGGGTGAGTATTTTATTTGAGGTTGTTAGCACTTTAAAAGACTGACGTCACTGACAAATGAGGATATAGCGTTGGCTCACTATTTCATTTGAATGAGGTATGAAAGTTTTAAAAGAAGAAAAAATATGCCTCCTGGTGAAAAGGTCAGTGACAGAAAATGACTTTATACGTCAAGCTTGAATTTCACTGTATATAAGGTAAAGGTAAACGATAGAATATTCATTCTTAGTTAGCTTCTCAAACTGACTATATCATAGTTAAGAAGCGCACTATTCGCGAAGTGAATATTCTTCTAGATCATATATTGGTAAGTCTTTTTTTCCAATCATTGATTTATGGTTGAACTTGAAAAAATGGGGTGGCAGACTGATCAGTTTGTGGCACAATGTCATTAGTTTATTGATTTCGAGCTCGAGTGTGTGCGAATAGATTGTAGACAATTGAAATAAGTCTGACTGCTAGAACAGGGATTCAGATGATATCCACGCTATATTTGAGGGATCACATTCCATCGAGCTCTATGTAAACTATAATGGAGTGACTACGTATTTGTTCAAAGATAGACGCCAGAGTAAATATTTAAATTCGTTTGTTCACTTCCAGTCTAATCCGAAGACCAAAACTTCAGTTCCAACTCAGTTTTATACGCTTGATATGGCTGTGCGGGCCGTTTTTTATTTAAGTCTCAATTTCTGAGTTATTCATGTAAGAATATATCGTACACTGCATACAACAGAAAATGCTGTAAATAATATTTACGTTTACTTTTTTGCAAGAATTTAGACAAATTAAAAACAAGGCACACACTGAAATCAAGTGTAGATAACTGAATTAGAATGGAAAATTTAGTAAATATTGGTTTAGACTGGAAGTGGACAAACGAGATTAAGTTTTCTCTCCGCTCCCTAGCTTTACATATTCATGAAATTTTCAATGACTGCAGTCAGTCTAGTATTGTATTAATTACAGGAGCACGTGCTTTTGAAGGCATCAGCTAGGTAGCTCTACCATAGTCTTCATAATATTCTATCGAGCTCTATGTAAACTATACTGGAGTGACTACGTAGTGTTGAAAGATAGACGTTAGAGTAAATATTTAAACTCGTTTGCGCACTTCCAGTCTAATCCGATGTGGGGGGAAATCTTCAGTTCTAACTGCTTTATACGCTTGACATCACTGTCAAGCTTCCTCCACAAAATTGCCACAACCTTGGAACAAAGTAAGCTTGCAACTTACCGCAAACTTGCAACAAGGTTGCCACAAGCTTGTAACAAACTTGAACAAACTTTCCACAAGCTTGTAACAAACTTGTAAGAAAGTTGCCACAAGACATTCAGATATGTCGTAGGGATATCCACGGAGTATTCGGGGGACGTTCACGGTACATTGTGGGGGATATTTACAATACATTCATAGGATGTCCAGGGAATATTCACACAACATTTAAAGCATGTGCCATCACTTTGTAGGGATATCCACGGAACATTCGAGAGACGTCCACCGCAAATTGCAGGGAAATTCAGATCATGTTCAGACGATGTCCAGGGACTATTCACACAACATTTAAAGAATGTGGCAATACTTTGTAGGGATATCCACGGAGCATTGAAGGCACGTCCACCGCAAATTGCAGGGAAATTCAGATAAGGTTCAGAGGATGTCCAGGGAATATTCACACAGCATTTAAAGCATGTGGCATTACTTTGTAGGGATTTCCACGGAACATTCGGGGGACATTTAAAGCATGTGGCATTACTTTGTAGGGATGTCCATGGAACATTCGGGGGACGTCCAAAGCACATTGTGGGGAATATTTACATCACATTCAGAGGACGTTCACACCACATTGTGAGGATATTTACATCACATGAAGTTGTACAAAGAATGTTTGTTTGTTTTCTCAGTGATTTTAATTGTAGGAAGTGAGTTAGCATGTAAAGGTAAATTGTCTAATGAGGGATAAATATTAATGAAAGCTATTTTTTTATTTCAGATTTCAATTTGATCTTTAGGAAAGGCTACTATAGTGACAGTCTTCTACCTTTTGCTCCTTGAGAAAGGCCAAGTCTTCTACCTTTTGTTGTAAAAAGACAATTGAATTAAGGTAAATAAATTGTCTCATAAGGGAATATGGTTTCATAATGGAATGTTAGATAAATGGTGTTATATGTGAATGTTTGATCAACGTATTTCACATGAGATTTTTAAAATAATAATATTACATGTGAGAAGTTTGTAAACTAATATTGGTTTAACGATATATTATGTGAAAGCTAAATTTCCTAATGAAGGTTAATATTAATGAAAGCGTTTTTTTTCATTTCAGATTTCAATTTGCTCCTTGAGAAAAGGCTAGTGTACTTTTGCTTTTCGCTCCTGAAGTCTTCTACCTTTTTGTTGTAAAGACATTTCAATTAAGGTAAATAGATTTTCCATAAGGGAATGTTCTGTCATGATCGATTGTTTTATAATTGCTCGCTGCTCTTATATGAGAATGTTAGACTAACATAGTTTCATATGAGATTATTAAAATAACATTACATGAGTAATGTTGGTCTAATGATGTATTATGTGGTATTGTTTAAATTTATGTTCGTTCAAGGTTGTATTATATGCTATCCTTTCTATTAGATATATAAGCGAATGTCATTTCACATAGGATTTTTTATGAATTAACGTTGTCTCTTCTTAAATTTTATAAGGGAATGATAGATCAATGTCCTTTTTTTATACTAGAATTTTCTCCTCTAATATTTTAGTTGTATAAAAATTTATGATTTTAAAAGTAAATAGTAGAGAGTTTTCATCTATTATTTACCTGAAGTTGAATTTGAATTGAACATTGTTTTATATTAAAATTTCATTTGTATATCTTTTATTGTAATATCATTGTTAAAGCTAATTTTAGTAAGCATTCATTTTAATTAAACTGTACGTTTTCATTTATATGTAATGTCTTTCGTAAAGGGAATAGTAATACTAATGTATTGTTTTTATAATTTCAGTAATATGAGTGCATTGTTCAATGCAGTTGATGCTCTTTTGACACTCGAAGCTGAAGTGGGGTATGGAGAGAAGGAGAGAATGCTTGACACCTGGAGACAGGTATGTAATTACTCAATGAATGGCTGTTATCCTAGCATATCCAATTTGTTTGACTTTATCGATGAGCAATCTAGGAAGGATGAAAACATGTGTAGAGCCATTTTGGCTGTGTGTGAGAGCAAGGAAGGTATTATTAATCTAGGTATGGGGGGGTTTCAGTAAAGATGGAATTGTAGCATTAGGGTGGCAGCATTATTCCATCTTAGCAGATCCAATGGATGAGAAAGGAGGGAGAGTAGTTGACCCTGTAGTAGCTATGCTCTTAGGGTTAGTACCTCATGTGGTGAGTGGTGATTCAGAGATTTATGTTAGTCTCAACGAAGATGAATCGCTGGATATCATTGTTCGTAGGAGGTCTCTCCCGATTTCCCCATTCACTGTAGCTTCTAATATAGATAATGCTACGAAACAAACTAATTTAATTGTGACTTGTACTAGTGCTTACACTAGTACCACTACCTCAGTAGCGAACACAATGACTTGTGTTCTTCCAAATTCTACCATTTATTGTACCACGATTGGAATCTGTTTCTCTACCATATCCTCTTCCTCAGCTCTCATGCTACCACCACCACCAGCAGCAGCAGCAGTACCTACTCCTATCTGCACTACATCTACAGATGAACCTATTCCCTCTACCTCTACCTATCCTCTTCCACCAATGCTCTTAGTCATATGCCAAGTACTTCATTTGCCTCTGATATTCCTAGTACCAGCCATGCAGACTTTCACAGCGTTAATAGGGAAAGTTTGAATGGGGAAAACATTAAGGCTGTGAGAGTGGATAGGGATTCTGAACCGCATAATGTATTGGAAATATACCAGAGGGGATGAAGTGTGCAGAGAAATTTTTGATTTTTTGAAGAGGAGGGAGATATTTTTATGATATTGCGGGATTAGAAATGGAAGATGTGAGTCAATGGGTGAATGAGAATGCCCACCCCCAGCTGCATGGAACAGGAGAAAATATGTTTGAAGTGATATCGAGAATACACTAGATTCCCTTTACGTGGAGTAGAGGTGTTCGAGAGCCGGGTAGAATTTTAAACCTCGAACAATATGTTAAGACCCTGTTCACTTTCTCGCTTGAACAGATATTGTCAGATGTGGACCAAGAGAGTTACATTGGGTTCTCCATAGACAGTTGAAACGACACCCTCGGGCGCCGCGTTTATATTCCTTGGCGAAAACGTCCGTATATGACAGTTGATCATATTCTTTCCACTTTCGAAAATATTTTGAATTCAAACGAGGTATTTCTCCTTGGTGAAAGAATTACGATCAAGTGTCATATTACGGACCCGATACGTGGACAGGGTCAACCGAATGATAAGAAAAAGCACCTCCCCATGGAGGAGTACTTACAAAAACATATCATTTCCGTTGCAAGCTTCCCCGGCGATGGGGAGTATGATTGCCTCGCGCGCGCTCTTTGTTTGGCTCGATGTAGAACAAGTGAGACAAAAAAAAGACATTACATGCGTAACACTAAAGTTTTGGATTAAGAAAGGTAAAGACTTCTGTAAAGCTGCAGGTGTTGATTTGAAAGGGAAAAATGGAGGGGGTATTGAGGAAGTGGGCAAGTTCCAGGCACATTTTGGTGATAATTACCAAATTGTTGTTTATGTACGAACTCCATTGACAAGAGATTTTACTATAAGGTATTGGGGGCAGATTGCAATTTCTAGTGAAAAGCTATTTCTCCTTTATGACAATCAGCACTGTGTAGTCATTCCTGTATAAAATCCTTTCTGGATAAAAGGGGGTATTGTTCTGATTGCCTTACTCATTATTATAATCATTATGAGCACAGGTGTGAGTATCAATGTGAAATTTGTGAGGAGAGACACATCATTAGGGATGATGATGTAGAGAATAATATTAAATGCGATAGTTGTTTTAGAACATTTCCTACTCTTTCGTGCTATCGCACCCATACCATGGAAGAAAATCGTAAGCCCCTATGTTACTACGTGAAACTTTGCCCAAAGTGTGGAGTTAAAATAGATTCTCGCCGAGGAAAAAATAATCACGTTTTTGGGGAACGTTTTTGTAATATATGTCTGACGCATGTTGAACCGATGCACTTCTGTTTCGTTAAGAAGTTACAGATGAAGCCTATTAAAAGCTTCTTGTAAGTTGTTTACGATGTAGAAACCCAGCTGCTAGAAAAGAATGAAAAGGGAGAAAGTGAGCACTGTGCAAACTTAATTTGTGCTTATCATCGCTGTCATGAATGTAAGGACGAGGAAGTGGAATATAAATGTTTTGTATGTGGTAATGCACAAGGTGATCGAGACTTTGTGTTGTATGACATGCAACCATTTATCATCCACATCCTTAATCAAGGTCGAAAGTTTGAGAGAGTGGTGGGAATTGGACATAATAGTTCCCGTTTTGATACTTTACTAGTAGCAAGGGATCTCATTGAAAAACATAACTTTTCCCCTAATATTATTGCAGAAGGTCAGAAAATTATTCAATTATCGGTCGGGAATATTTCTTTTAAGGACAACTTTTTATTTTTAGGGGAAACGTTATCAAAATTACCGAAAACCATGGGAATACAAGAAGGACTCAGGAAGGGCGACTTTCCGTTCCTATTTAATACCAAAGGTAATGAGAATCATGTAGGATCATGGCCTCACATCGATTTCTATGACCTGGTTTCCAAATCTGAGGAAGAAGGGAAGGCTCTTCGAGAGTGGTATGATACCGTGCAAGATAAGACGTTCAACATGCAGAAAGAAATGCTTGAGTATTGCCAGAACGATGTATTCCTTCTCACACAAGCTCTTATTAAGTTTTCGAATCTTATTGAAGAGAAAAGAGGTGGTATTCAATGTTTTCGCGAGACCTGTACTATTGCAGCCTGTGCAATGCAATGTTTCAGGTCTTTATACCTACCTGAGAATACGATCCCCGTCATTCCTCCAATGGGGTTCCAATACGGTAATTGTTTTAGTAAAAGGTCTTTACAATGGATGAAGTATTTGGAGTCTCTTGATCCAAATGTTAGTATTCAAAGCATTGCTAACGGGGACGAAATACCATTTGGTAAATATAAATTGGATGGTTATGACGAGAAAAATAGTACAGGTTATGAGTATTATGTATGCTATTGGCATGGTCATACCTGTATTCAACAGCTTCGTCATTATCCTTTGGATGACGAACAACGTATGACGTTGCAAAAACAGGTATGAGACAACAAAGATTCGGAAACAATATTTAGAAAAGTGTGGTTTAAAAGCTATTGAAATCTGGGAATGTGAGTGGAATGAGCAAGTACGGAATTCCCCTCACATCCAGGATTTCATTAAAAGACAATGTAAGGAAATTGACGGATTTCTTCCTGCTAAGGAAAGTTTTAACGGAGGGAGAACTGAATGTTTTGTTGCATTGTATGAATGCAAAGATGATGACTACATCCGCTACGTAGATGTCACCTCTCTATATCCATGGGTAATGTCGAGGAAGCCTCTTCCTACTGGGAAGCCTATTATTCACAGAGGAAAAGATATCCCGAAGCCAGAGAATATCCATGGTGTTTATTCTGTAAGGTTTTAGCTCCGCATAATTTAGACATTCCGATCCTTCCATACAATACAAACAAACGGCTAGTGTTTGGACTTGATAGGCTTTGTATGGAAGCAATGGAGAAAGGGGAATGTAATCATGATGAGGAACTACGGAGCTTCATTGGGACATTTTGCACTCCCGAATTGCATACAGCTATTAAAGTGTTATAAAGTCCTTAAAACCTATGAAATTTGGGAGTTTAAAACACCTGAGGGAGTTTTCAAGGACTATGTAAATACTTTCCTGAAAATGAAGCAAGAAGCTAGTGGCTTTGTATCTGAATGCAAGGCTGAGGAGGAAAAACAGTCTTACTTTCGAGACTATGCTGAGCATGAAGGAATATCACTCGAGTATTATAAAATCAGTTATAATGCTGGCCTGAGGTATATCGCTAAACTATTTTTAAATTCTCTGTTTGGGAACTGGGGGCATAGAACAGATTTACCTCAGACCAGGGTTGTATCTGATGCCCACTCATTTTTAGAAATCACTAGAGAGGCGGATTTAGAAGTTCAATCTGTTGTTCCTATTGGGCAAAGTAAACTCGTAGTAACATATAAAGACTCTCAAAATGTAAGTAGACCTTATGCCTTCTCTAATCCCATTTTAGCTGCTTTTATATCATCCTGGGCCAGACTTAGACTATATGAATTAATGGAGGCTGTAGGTATTGAATTTCAACTTTATGGTGACACTGACTCTAAAGTACATATTTCTTTATGTATGAACAAAAAAAGAATCAACCACTCAGGTTACCTACTGGGAAATATTTGGGCCAATTAAGTAATGAGACGTAACTGGGGTGGGAGACTCGGAAATTCGTAGCGTTGGGACCGAAAAATTATGGTTTTATGGAAAAGGAATTGAGGGAAGATGAAGAAAATTTAGGTATACTTGCAAGATTACGGGTATTACTTTAAATGAACGGGCGCAAAAAGTAATTCATTTTGACAATTTTTATAATTTAGTGAAGAAAAAATATGAATAGAAAGTTGTGACCAACCCAAATACTATCAGAAGGTTGCCTGGGTATAAAATTGTAGCAGACCTGAACACAAGACACATCAAATTGTAAATAATAAAAGAAAACTAAAAGATACGAATGACAAAGATGACTTTCACACACTACCATATGGCTTTAAACGACGAAAAACTTAATACTTGACTGCTTTTTATGTACGTGTGTGTGTGTGTTCCCCTCAGGATGATATAATAGGAAATGTTTTTAAACAATGGTTTCGTTTCGTATTAAGATGTTGCCCTTTCAACACCCTTGTACTATGATGATCAGCGGACCATCCCTTTCAGGGAATACTACTTTTGTTAGAAAATTGCTCCAATATAGGGATAAGATGTTAAGTACCCAGTTCAAAGAAATGTTTGGTGCTATGGTGCGATAGTACCAAATTTTCCAACATCCCTTACTAATATTCGATTTGTTAGCGGAATACCAGATATGAATAATTTTAAAAATCAGTCCAACTCGTTAATTATTTTAGATGATTTAATGAATGAAACAAATGGAGACGTTAGTAATGTGTTTACGAAATATGCTCATCATAAAAACTTATCAGTTATCTTCATAGTTTAAAACTTATTTCCTAAAGGTAAACATTCTCGAGACATTTCTTTAAATAGTCACTATATCGTAATTTTTAAAAATCCACGAGATAAAATACAAATTTAGTATTTAGCACGTCAAATTATGCCTCATCATAGTAAGGGTGTTGTAGAGGTTTTTGAAAAAGCCACTACCAAACCGCATTCATATTTACTTTTTGATTTAACAAAAAATCCATGATGCTTTGCGAATTAGAACAAATATTTTTCCAGACAAAAATATGTACGTGTACACACATGAAAAGCATGCGAATACCTCAATTTCTCTTTAGTTGTTAATAGGATGTCGAACTTAAAACATCATTACAATGAGCTCCGTGCCCTATGCAAGTGTAAGGACAAAAGGCGTAAAATATTACTTCAACATTCAAACGGTAACTTAATACGAACTGTTGCTCAACTTGGTAAAAACCTTTTAAAGGGTAATATAAAACTCTATCATCATCAGAAAGAAATACAGTCGTCATAAAAAGACGTTACCTGCTCTCTTTCTTAAGCGCTCAAGTTTAAGAAATAAACGTAAACTTTTAATGCAAAAGGGTGGAGCATTATTACCTTTATTAGTAGGACCTATTTTAAGTGCTGTGGCTGGAAGTTTATTTAGAAGTTAACATGTTTCACTCACAGTTCCAAAAAATGATAGTCATACCTGAAGATCCTTTTAGTCAACTTGTTTCTTCAGTGAAATCTAGCGTTTCTCAACAAGAAAGTTTAGATCAAGAAATGTCTTATATTTTAAATCGTACTGATCTTTCAATATAACAAAAATGGGAATTATGTCAACAAGCACTAGTAGGATCAGGAAAGAACTAGTACTAAATCGCTACCTTTATTTTCATTAATTTTAGAATCAATGCCAAAAAGTTAGTGAGAAAAACATCAACATTATTAAATCTATTTCTCACTTCATATCGTATCAGTTAGGATCAGAGTGGAGCAGTAAGCATTGACAATAACGTACTCCAAGGATCTAATATTATTGATCTCATACATGACTTTATTCCAAAAGTATATCAAAACATCCTGTAGGGCTTGATGTGTTTAAGCTATTTCTTCGAGATATTAATGTTCCTAATGAATTAATCAACTTTCAATTTGGTGCTGGTGCTGCTAGTAGTATTGTTCCTTTTATTTCTCAAAAGAAAAAGTAGCAGAGGACGAAAAATATTTCTCAAAAGAAAAAAGAAGTAACGTATGATTATAATAATTTTTAAAATAATTTTAAAAAACACTACAAGTTTTAAGTATGTCATTATCAAAGTTGTATTATACATATTCACATCCAACATATTTCGGAAGTATTTCTAAATTACAACGAAAGACATGTTTACAAAGAAATAAAATTAAAAACTGGTTAGCTTCACAAGATACATATAATTTACATGCCCTTGTTCGTAAAATTTTTCCACGAGAACAATATTATGTAAGCGGTCCAAATGAATTATTGGAAATGGATTTAGCAGATATTCAAAACGTTGGAAAATATAATGATGACTATAAATATATTTTATGTTGTGTTGATGCATTTAGTAGATTTGCAACTTGTATTCTGGTAAAAAAATAAAACAGGTCCAGTTATAGCTTGAGCAATTGAAAGTATTTTAAGTAGAATTCGTACGCCTCTACTTCATTGTCAAACTGATTTAGGAACAGAATTTTATAATCATCATGTAAAACGTGTTTTCGAAATGTATCATATTAATAATTATAGTGTACATTCTGAAATAGTCTCCAATCGTAGAAAGGTTAATTCGAACTTTAAAAGAACAAATTACAAATATTTTACTTCTGAAAACACTTTTCACTACATTAATGCACTTGACGGTCTTGTGGATAGTTACAATCACACTGTACATTCCACAATTAAATTTGCTGCTATAGAAGTTAATGAAGATAATACAAATCAAGTATAGGAAACATTATATGGAAAACCAAAACGTGTTCATAGTAAATGTAAATTTCAAAAGGGTGATTATGTTCGTATTAGTAAATATAAACACAAATTGGAAAAGGGATATTTACCAAAATGGTCTCAGGAAATATTTATTGTAGATCGTTGTATTGAAAGTACACTACTAACATCCAAAATTAAAGATTGGAATGGTGACCCCATCAAAGGAATCTTTTACACACAAGAATTGCAAGCGGTGGTTGTAGGAAAAAATAAAATCATTTTTAATTGAAAATGCGTTAAAACGTATAAGGGTTGGATATATGTTAAATGGTTAGGGAATCCGCCTAGTATAAACTCATGGGTTAAACAGAAATCTGTTCAGTCATCATGATATCTTCTGAGCAACAAGATGAATTTACTTCACATTACCATCAAATGTGGATAATAATATTTTTGAAAATAAGACCTTCCTATACCACAAATATATGTCAACCCTTTCACTTACAAGGCAATTGGGTGGTAGGCTTAAGTAATGTTTGCATAGCATGGAGTTTCATAATATTCGAAAAGGGGAACAAGTAGTTGTTCATATTAATGGTAAAAGTGAATTACGTTACGAATTACGTTAATTTTTATCCTGGATATTATGATTCAATTTCAAACATTGTTTCATTACTCCCCCTTATCACAAAACATACTAAACCAAATCAAGGAAAATCTATTTTTGAAAACCTACAACTTGATCGAGTATTACCAATTAGTATTGAGAATAAAAAAAATAATGGTACTTTCGTTATAACTGAAAATTTTGAAAAGGAATATCATGCAGATACTTTTGAAAAAGATAATATTTTTTCATTTTGCTATGATAAAGATAAAAGGCAACTTTTCAAGAAATATAAACGAGATCACAGAAAACACTATGTTGTGGGAATGACTGGTGGTTTACAAAAATTGTTAGGATTCTCATATAATCCATATGTACAAATAGATAGGGTACATTTTCAACCGATATTAGAAAAACGAATACCTATGATTTTCAATGTTAGTGCACCATTTGAATCTAACCTCGATTATAATATCCCTTCTCAAATTGATGTGTCGTGACATTGTAAAAGATCATCCTGTCCTTGGTAAACTCCTTCGTAAAATCAGTATCTATGAATATCAATATGGTAAAATGCATTCTTTTGTATTTGATCGTCCACACTATGTTAAAGTAGGAAAAAATATTTTGATACTCTACATGTGGACTTGAAAGATGAACAGGGAGAAAACTTACCATTTCAATTTGGTACTTCGAACATTACACTTCACTTTAAGCGGAAGAAATGATTTCGGAAAGCACGGATGATAGTTTTTACATTACACTTAATTCAAATCATCCATAATCATCCATCACATTTTTTAAATATTTTAAATCATCGTATTCTTCTTAATAATTCCTCATGGATGGTAGGACTTAGTGA
>JAGDQP010059872.1:0-12301 GCA_022664845.1 Lepisma saccharinum
CTGCACGAGGAATGGTGTAATATTCCACTTGCTACCATTCACGACCTCTATGCCTCCATCCCACGTCGCATCAAGGCTGTTCTGAAGGCGAAAGGTGGCCCGACACCATATTAATCTGGTAAGTTGCACTTTCGTTCAGGTGTTTCCATTATTCTGATAAGCATCTGTATATTCACCACGCTAATCACAGGAAAATAAAACAACTTGTACTAATCTTTCGTACAAAAGTTGTTTAGGATTGAGTGATAGTTCCAACAACTGAAAACTGACCCCACTTTATAATTTTTAAGTCCATCTCCCGTATCACTATTTCGGATTGCCATTGTATAGACAAATACGTAATTTTAAATCTGCATACGCTCTACTATAATACACGTTTTGTTATAATGTTCTGCACTCAATAGTTTTCGAGTTATTGGTAAAGTAATATTGGATGCATAAAATTTAGCTATCGCTAAATTTAGCTATAGTTTAGCTAACTGCCAAACTATAGCAAATATAGCTATATAGTGTGTCCCTGAAATAAAGGCGCAAGTTTTGGCAGGTGATCCCTCACATCAAAGCAAGAAAATATATTCTCTAGAAATTGTACAAATTGTAGTGGAAATTTCAATTAAGTGAAAAGTTACCCCATTATTTATTAGAAATGTTCAAATTGACTTCACACAGAGATATTTTCTGGATGACACTTATTTCCCCGTGCCAAAATTCATTTCTGCATATGCACTTATGATACCTTAGTTTTTGTTTCAAAGCTCTAAACGTTCATGAGGTAGCTGGTTTGAATTCCGCCTGGGGCATGGCTGTTAGTGAATATTAAACTCATTGGATTCATATCATCGTGACGGGCCGAAGTCCATAGTTACTCAAATGGCAAATATGTAATAAAGCGAGTACCGATTTACTATATCACCCTGTATATATCAGTCCAAGAATAATATGACAATAAATAACAAAAGTATTGAATCTTCTCTTTCGGAAAGAGCCTATGAGTGATTCGTCCATGTTTAGAATTCAACAAATCTCGATCAGTGCCAATGGAAAAGAGAGAGCTCTATTATTCGTTGGGTCAATACTTGTATTTTCATTACTCGAAATATATTAAATACTAACAATTATTCAGTAAATTCTATTATTCTTTGTGGTGATTCTATTGTGTTCTTCACTGAATAATTATTACTCCCAAAATTCAGGTATAATGTTATAATACTTCAACAGCTTTAGACCACTTATAACTAGGAAAAAATAGCTCAGAAGCATCTGTTCATCTAGTCTCTGTCCTTATTTCACCCATAGAAAACAAAAATTCATAGCTGAGAACACGTTCATTTATCAATAGGATATACAAGCAACCAGATTGGTTAACCTTCTCTTGCATTTGATCTAGTTTGAGGGTCCTTCTCTAAGAAGTTCAACCATAAACAAATAAATTTGAGTTATTCTTACAGCAATTTTCTACAACAAAGGCAAAGAAATATCAATCTCGTCCTGAAACCTAACAAGCTTTTGAGTATGAAGAATAAACTGACCCTCACATATGAACTTAAATTCTTCCTTCCTGGAATTAACTGCAAATATGTCATGCTTATCAAAATATACAAAAGCGAACGTCCAACGTTTGCATTTCTTCAACCTCTTTCATCCACCAAGGTCTTTTCCGCGCTTCCACATGCTAGTTTCTCATGCAAACTGACGTGCCCAACGCATACATTTATGCTCACATTCTAAAAGTAAACAGTTCTAGTTTCTCTATTCCCTAGTTTGAACGTCATTTCTGAACTGTGAATTAAAAGTAGTAGTTACAGGTACGAAGAATCTTCTAGTAATGTTCTGAAATATTAAAATCACTAGCTTTAAAAAAACGTTTAATATTCAGTTATTTTTTTCTAAACTAACGTTAGGCAAGAACGGGCTTCTTCAGAAATCTGTAATAAACTCTAATATATTCTGAAACCCGGTTATATTTTCCGAAATCAAACAATATAATGAAAACAAGGCTTCCAATAGACAAAGGTAAAGAAGACCGTGGTAAACAAAATAAAAAGCATCTGTGGTTTTAAAAGCCAAGATAAGGTTTGACGTTGATAAGGAAAAGAAATACCAGTTTGAACTAAAACCAGTTTGATAAACAATTTTGAAAAACTAGCTTTTCAACGGTAACAAACAAAAGATTAATAAAAAGCACGGTTTTCAAACAAAACATTTTTTTAAAATAATAAATAAATAAACCGAAAGACAAGGTTTTGTATATCTTTAAAATTAAGGCCTAAGCGTGCTTTAGCATTTCTGTTTTGTAGGCTCGAAAAAATTTGCATTTAGAAGTTGAATAATACTGTACATTTGAATAAAAGTCTTCTTTAGACGAAATGTTCCTAATCTGAATAATTATTATAACTATCGTTCCTTATTCAAATATTAGAAACGCAAATAATAAAGAAGAAATTGTTTCATTGTTATTTAACTATCCAAACAATTGAATGCTGTTATGCAATATAAAATCAAGCTCCAGTTTTGAACCGGAAGGAGATTATTACGCAGTGTTGCACACTTAATGATCTGGCAATCAGACCCTCATATACTCGTAGATATAAACTTGAAGCTTATCATAGTTGTGGTTATATTATTTAAGATAGCCTTGGCGTAGAATTTTATTTCTACTACTTCCCTAAATTTGCTAGAGGTGAAATTGAATTTAGTTTCGAACGGACTAGCTAAGTCATCATGTCACATATATTGAGTTGCTATGGCGACCACACAGAACCTGTCCAAACATGCAGATAACGAACGTAGGAGTGAGGGTATATCACCAGAGATAAAGTATGTATATACGTTGTTTCTGATATTGAAAATAATGACCTTGAGACGTTTTAAGGTTCCTTTCAGACAAGACCTTTAGCAGCGCTGCTTATTGGTTTGTCGATCGAGTTTCCGCAGCGCTATTCATGCCCCTCGATAGCGCTACCAACGCCAATCCGAAGCGCTACTTAAACGTAAATATTTTCCAGTAAACATGGGTGTAGAAAGTACTATACTTTTGGCGATAATGCTCATACGGAGGATGAACTGACGAAGAAATAGAGTTTTCCACCGCCCATTCTCACAAGATTCAACCGTTTCCAGCGGCATTGGCATGGAGAGTTGGTGGCTTAAAGTTCGGCCTTTATCAACGCCTCCATGGTGCCACGAACGTGCTATTAATATAGTGATGTAGCTGCAGCTCCGTGTAAACCCATCAGTTGATTTCCTGGTATTGTGACGAGCAGTGCCACTTTTCGTGGCCACCACTCGCGTCGAAGCCAACTACTGTATTAACAATTAGCAGCGCTGCTGCAGCGCAATCGTGGCTGTGTATGAAACTTTTTTTTTCTAGTATTCACCAACGGTAGCGCTTTCTTTAGAAGCACTGCTAGTGGCCTCGTCTGAAGCAGGTCTAAGGACGCTGAATGCTTAGACGAACTAAGACTCAAAGGAACTAGGAAGGGAGACAAAATTATACTAACTTTTACTCAGGAGACATTTCAAGATGGTACTATAAATGACTAAACCGTTTGTTTAGACAGTGAATTACGTGTTTCTATGGCAACAAAATGTAAGAACTTCACACTTAACCGTGCACACCTTGACGAACTTAGGCATTGTCCTGCACGGGTGATCAGTTGCAAGCAAAGCAAACGAAGCGCAAGAAAAAAAACTGTGCTTTCGTAAGGACTAACAGAAGAAGCGAACAAAATATTTATTCCAAGTGCTTTAGTCGCTGGCAGTTCTAGAAGAAGAAAAATCTGTTCTATATAACTACATACTGCTTTGCCTGAACCGCTCGCTTTGCCTCACGGACACAAATGCCGCTTCTCACGGACCGCCACATATTTCGCTTCGTTCAGACCCACGCAGGAAAATGCCTCATGGGTGCCTTTTCATATACGCACTAGCCGCCTACTTCGCTTGCGATTTGGTCTAGTAGCCAATTAGGGAAATTGTGTCGCGTATTTTTATTGGCTACCAGACCAAATTTCAAGCTAAACACATGGATAGCGCGCACATGAAAAGATACCCACCCTTAGAAGGAAGTGTCATCTACAGAAATAGGCTGTACCCTAAGGAAGCAAATCAAAGAACTTGTAATGTGGGAACCGAACGTTGTTGTACTTTAGATTAAAAGTATCGATGAGTAATCTTTGTTAGTTTTTTTAAAAAGTACTAATGAATCACAAAATTGTTGACCAAATTTGAAACACCCTTAGCCATAAAAATAATTCTTTTAATTTTAACAAAAAATTAAGTCTGACACCGCTCGGTTTTTCCTATGTAAATAAATCATGCTTTGCATATCATTATGTTAATTCAGTGGTATTTAAATATGAGTGTATGCTAATATTTTTATGTATTTCATTTCTTCTCTCTTCCCCCTCCCCCCGTTCTAAGGTCGACCTACCCCATCATCTTACTGTATCACTCTACATTAACTTGCTATTACTATATTTTTGTATTAATTATAGGGAAACGAAATGGTATGCAGCTATATGTAATGTTTAATTGTGTGAAGATATTTTTTTTATTATTGCTTTATTGACGGCCTGCATTTGTAATTTGAAAATGTCTTTGGAACTTATTGTATTACAGAGATCTAGATGGAAATCCTGATAGTATGCTGGTTTTTTTGTATTGGAAAATGTATATTCCAATGGTAAGTGTTTTGGCTTCTGGAAGAAGCAGTTTTGAGTCGCTATTCCGTTTGGGAAATCAGAGTATGTATGGAAAATTACTCTGGCTAACGGTACTTTGAAATTTAGTCTTTGTTGGTTTCTGTTCTCTCTCTCTCGTTCCAGCTAGGCCAGCCGGCAGGAATTTAGATGGAGGTCAGCACCAGGCTAGTTCATTCCGTTTAGAGGTAAAAAGACGAGTCCCGTTAGTTTATACTTTACTCCCCCATGCGTAGTGGAACTTTCTATTCTCGGTTCTTTGCAATTTTTAATATCGAATCGCTGGCTGGCAAAAAATGGGCAGAAGCAGCTAGGCCATGGTCCAGTCGACAGCTACTAGAAGACCCTCTTCGGATCAACTTCAATGTCTCGTTGGGACTTAGCGTGAAATCGAAGTATGTTTGAAAATTTCTAAGTCGAGTTCTAGTATATGAGAGGGCCTGAAGATGAGAGGCCAGATGTGAGTACATCTTTCTGTACGGAGTTTTCGTGCGATATGCAATTCTATTAAACAACACTTTGTCGCAATCTTTGAATTTTATTTTTTGGGGGAAATTTCTTTCTTCATGTTCTCTTTACAGTGGTTTATTTGCACACTAGGAGGATGTCGTCTGGTATACTCTTCGAGGGTGTGTTAAGCTAAGCATAAGGTCTAATACTTCTTTATGATTCTGGCCAGTCGAGGAACCTTTACTCTAAGGTAACTGGACTTTCTTTGTGTCAGGTTACAATGATTTATTCAGACAGCTTAAATAGAACTCACCGGGTGGACAAATAGAGTGACCGCCTTATAGAAGTGTCCGAAATCGTTCTGTCGATTTCAATGGTTCAATGAGAGAGTGCAATCCATGTATGTTTGTCGTCGTCGTTTACCTGTCATCCTGACAAAAGAGGATACGGTTTACATTAACATACTAGGGGACGTAGGTTCGAGTCCCGCCCACGGTATCCAAGTCATCAGTTGTTTAGTTTGTTTATCTACACGAGTGTGTTGCTAGTAATTTCACGGGGCTACGTTATTTTCGAAATCGTCTTTCTTACCTCCTTTCCACGTCAAAGACAAGCCAGCTACAAATTATTGTAAATACAAGTAAATATATTTGTTATTAATTTATCCAATGTGTTATCTCTGCTCTGAATCTAAAGGTAAAATCCTATTAAGCTCTGGTTATAATCTTTGACCAAATTCTGCTAGCTATTCACGTCCCGTGGTAGGGCCGTGATATGAAAACCTGTTCTATATTCTTACTTCGCACCGACTGAATTATCCAGGCAAAACTAATTAAATAGGGTAAAAAAAACAACTAATCAAGTCACTTGAAAACTTCAGTTAACTTCGCAGGATTTACGGAATAACGAACAATTTCAAGATTATGTCATTTTTTTTTAAAAGTTAAATCTCTGCAGCAACTCACCTCTGATTGATCACTTTCGTTAACTTCGAAAGAATTTCTTCTTGTGTTAGCGTCCTGATGGTATCCAAATCATTCGACCACACTTTGAGCACCGACTGATAAATGCAATCATTTTCCATTATACCTCCTCCATCTGGTCCAAGAATTTCATCCACCCACTCCTGGAAGCTTGTGTCATTTTGAGTATCAACATCGGAGTCGAACCACGTTCCATATCTAGAACATTAAGAAATAATTAATTAATTAATAGTTAACGATTGATTGAATAGTTATCCTTCAATTTCGCAATGATATGCAAAGGTTGCAATGTAAAATCAATTTGAATAGGCCTAATTATTCACCCCGATATTAGTAATAATAAGTTTTCTACTCATAAGTGAATATACTAACTGATTTACTGATAGACATCAACATATAGGATACAATAAGAAAGGAATACATGTAGAAAATTGGCTTGGTCATTTACTTTAATACAGTCTAATATACAGTTTTTAAATATTGATATTTAAAAGGACATAAAAAAAAGTTGACAAATGAATTTACTACTTTCTCCACACTCGTCAACAAGCAACTTAGTTTGACAAATTTATTAGGCTCCACATTTTGATTAGTACTGTCAAAATTGCCTTTCGAAGTGATCAAAATCAGTTTTCAGTTTACAAAATTGATTTTTTTATAAAATAGAAAACCTCAAATATTAAAGAGCCTATATATTATCTTTGACAACACTGATTTTTACCCACAACATAGAGTCAAATAACACACATACTTAAAATGCATCAAATCTAAATTCATGATTTATCACAGAGTTTAATGATCTCGGGGTGATCGTTAGGTTAGCACTCTTGCTTTCTGTGCACGTAGTCACGCGTTCAATTCCCGTCGGGGTCTATATTGAACCGAGTGGTTGCAACGAACATAGCAATAATCATTTCATGTTGTGATTTTGATATTACTCTTTATCATATCCATATAAATAGTTCTTATTGCGTGTGGCTCTCAACCATTTTTCAAATCGCAACCCCCTGGAATCTCTCATTAATTCATCGCGGCCCTCCTAATTTACTTCTGACGCACGTGGTCAAACAAAATGATGATAAATGAGTATTCCATTTTGTTAAAAATTTAATAGTATTAACTTTAGAATGTACTTACAGTGTTAGAGTGAATTAAGTGTTAAACAGATGAAGATAATAATTGAATTAATTGAATGAGCGGTAGCAGCACAAGAGTTCAATTGAAAATTCTCCACTAACCTACACAGTAAAAAATGATCTGTGTTAACACTTTTCGGTGTCCGGGCGTGACTACCATCTTTTGTGTTAAATCAATACAACACGCGGTGTTGACTAGACATCAAGTGTTTGCCTGTCGCCAACTTGATCGCTTGCTTTCATAGAAATGAAACATTCTCAACGAATGGTGATTCTGATCCTTAACTGACAAATGGAAAAGTGATTAAACAATGGTGCGAGTAACTTCGCTTGTGTTTGGGGTTCAACAACATATTTTTGGTCCCCTATACTGTTTGAATCTAGTGTTTTCTCTGTCTGGCGATTTAGCCCAGACGATAAGACGTTGAACTTCTAACTCATCAACTCTGTTTAAATCTCGCTGCAGCCGTAACTTTTTTCTTGCTGTTAGTACCAAAATCAACGCCGTGTGTTGTGTTGAATTAACACAGGATTTTTTTCTCGGTGTTGAATTAACACAAGCACCCCTCTCCATCCTGCAACCAGATACTCAAGAGAAAGCTAGCTGTGCCCTTTCGAAATTAAAAGGTCTGTAAAAGGTTTTAAAATAGAGAGAAGGGGGTGAACGAGAAGTCCATTCCTGTCATTTAAATTTGGCAATGTCTTTCTCTCTCTTTAGCAAATGAACAGTGGGTCGAAAATAATGATTTATGGCTGAAGTTATTTGTCCTTTAGATCAGGAGCTTAAGGCTGTAGATCACCCCCGCCATCTTGATACGCACTTTCCATTGATTAACATGGGAATTGTTTTACTCGTTTTATACTTTTCAGGAGTATAGTTTTAACTTCTGTTTTCGCACAGTTTATCGTCATGCTTTCTTTTACTCATGCTACTTTATAGAAATGCAATATTTTACACAGGAACAGTATAATTTCCCATTAACATATTGTGATTTATATAGCAAACTATTAATAATACATTATAATTATATATTTGGAGAAACTTCACAAACCAAAACTGTACAAGAGTCAAAATAACCACCAAGACAAATTTTGTGAAAGCAGAACTTAAATATTCTACATCCGAGAGGCATAAAATGAGTAAAACAATTCCCGTGTAAATCAATGGAAGGTGCGTACCAAGATGGCGGGGGTACTCTACAGCGTTAAAGGAAAAGAGCCTCGAAGAAAGACGACAAACATTCTCATTTGCCAGACATGAGTCCATGTGATTTTGATTTGTTCCCCAACATAGAGAAACCCCTAAGAAGAATACACTTTCATGACACTCCTAGTATTATCTCTGTAATAGGGACACTTCTAGCATCATCTCTCTTCGGAAACCATCTGCAAATGATGCTATCACTGGAATCTGCTATTTGGAATCATCACTGCATCAGTAGATTATATTAAAGGATTGTAACAATCACCAGGTTAGTTCTTTTCGTATTCAAGAAGCATGTTTCGTGTGGCCGATAGAAGAAGAGCTACCCTCCTATAATGAGAAGAAATCTCCAAGAGTTTTTGTCACATCCGTTGCTGCCAAAGATAAGGAAATATCCCTTCACTGAGTACAAAGATTAGTCTGTCTGTTCTACAATACTCTACATAAAGGAGAAGTAGAGTTTTAGGCACAAGACCATTGTTTAACTTATAATGCGAGAAGGCAAATAATATGTAGTTAAAGAAATTGAGCAAAATAAATATGTACAATAAATCAACTAGTGGGGAAAAAAACTGGAAACAATGTCAATAAAGGTATTCAGTTGTTTGCAATATTGTAAAACAAAACTTTTTAAATATACAATTGTTCACGGATCACAGGTTAAAAACCATTGCTTTAGAGAGCATTATTTTCTGAAAGATGGAAAAGAAAAGTGCATGTTCACAACAGTTCCTAACGTGAACACTTTTCACCTATGATGAAATGTGATACCTGGCGTCCATTATACATTGCAATGCAAATACGTGGGTCGTTCAATATATAGGTAAGTTTCAATACGCTGTAAAATGTGATACACAAATAATCGAGTCAGGCATGTATTGGCCCACCGGGCTACCGGACATTTGCCCGGTCCGCCGCCGGCTCAAAAGGCTACACTGCGCCACTAGGCGCCTACTACGAATCTTTTGCATTGATTTAAATGTTATTTTTTTTCAGTTCCATAATAATAAATTTAATCTATTGATATGCCAGCATTTTAAAGCTAAACGAGATCAAATGACGTTCTTAAATTAGCCAGTTGTTTTTCTTTTAATCCAAGCACAGTTGGAAATTCCAACACGCAGCAAGCAGACACGAAGCAGCAGTCGGATTGTCACGATTTAATAATTTTCTCAAGTTGTTTTCCTAATACCAGCGCAGCTTATTTCTCGCGATGAATTGGAAACTGCGAGAGTATGATATAATTTATTATAGCCATGAAATCCAATAAAGGGGAAAACTGAAAAGGAGGGCGGAGCGAAACGAATTAAAGTGATTTTAAGAATAGAAGCTTGAAGAAATAGCCAGGCTTTCCCATAAAATTACTGCATTTTTTTGGTCGACTATCTAGAGTTGTTAATTGACCGGTATAGTCGGAAGTGAATCCAGCAACCAGCAGTTGTGATGATGAAATTTGGAAGTAATAACGCCTCCGATACAATCGTGCTCATAAACAGAAGTTTTCAGTTGGCTAGAAGAAACTAAATAGTAACATATCTCCCAGCTTCAGAAGAGTATATTGGGCCTAGTCATCAGAAAAATTCTACATGCTCCAGAGATAATTCGGATTCCATATGCCTGCTCTAGTTCAGCAAGTCTCTGACTCTCTGTGAGTCGAGACAGAATTCTTTAACATCCAGCTCAACTGGCACCACAAGTGAAGAATTATCATATGGTGTAGTTACACATAGGACCTAGCTTAGCTTCAGCTCATAAGCTACAGGACTTTTCTGCAACTTACCTGGTGAATGAACAAGATCAATCAGTTTTTTTATTTCGAAACTGTGGGGCAGTGAATGGTGCCACGTGTAACAAAGGCTTTCGGAACACGAAAGCTCAAACACTCATCACAAGTCTCCTCTTACACATGTTTCAAGATAAAGGATGATATCTAATCTCAGTTTCCAAAAGATCAACTTGCTTTACGGAAACGTCAGGTTATGGTCAAAGGCATGCAGTACAATATGCTCTAACTGTCGTTAAAGCTATAGGGATGCAAGAATAATCCTTCAGTGATGACAGGAATGAGGCAGCATATTCAACAAATGATTCCTCTGTTAATCTTGGAAACTTTATCGAGTTGATTCAATTGATTAGCCAAACTGATCCAACGTTGCAACAGCATCTTGATCAAGTTATTATTGACAGCAACAGAAAAACGAAGAATTTGAAATCGAAGAAAAAGAAAAAAAAAAAGATTCTGACAAATTAAGCAATGCCCGAGGTTCTCGGTTGAAGTTTCTGAGTCCAACTAAAGTCCGCTCCATTGTAAATTTTCTTGGGTCGTTATCCCAGATAAGTTATTAGCTGTTATATTAATCAAGCTGTCATTTAGGGATTAATGAAGAACACGCTCAGATGTGTATACTTATGTGCTCATTCATGACCAGTGTGTCGCCGTAATTAGTCACGTGCTAGGAACATCAAGGAGCGTGTTCTTAGTTTGTTTCGATTGCATTCCTCTGAAAGGATCTATGACAGCCTTCCAAATATATTGTAAGACAACGAATCCCTCCTGGTAACAGCACTGATGACAGTTGGGATGGAATAAGTAATATGCATGGATTATAAAGGAGTGGTCTAAATTTTGTAGCAGAAAAATCCCAACTCTATTCGTCAATGATGCAGTCGTCATATAGTCAATTTGTTCATTTGTGACGTGACGTGAGTGAATTGTTATTAACATACTAAACGAGCTGGTGAGCTTGTAAGGACTTGACCTACAGTTTTTTGGTAAAGTGGGATCCGAACCCCGCTGTGTTCAATGAACCCCGAAGGGATTTGAACCAGTGACCACAGCGCACAAAAAGCGAGTGCTCTTAACTCTCGGCCACTCTGAGGTAGTGACGCAACGTCTTGCACTGTGGCAGTCATTACGTATTTCGGAAGTCGGAACCATACAGGCAGCTTCTGTTATCTTTTCAAGACTTCTTACAAGAGAATCGAGGAATGGGAAAATGTAAAGAAAGAAAGAGAAAGATCAGGTAAATTTATTCCTTTGATTTCCATCGGTGACACAAGGTTGCTGAACTTAAAACTGCCGCCACCGAGTTATATGGAAGCTATGAAAACAGTATGAACTCCTGTACCGTTGATTTTTACGTGTAAGACGCACATATTCATATTCACCGACGCAGCCTATGCCGACTGGCGAGCCGATGCCTCATCGTAAAAAATACCTTTCCCCGGCCCTGGCCCCTTCCCCTTTCTGTTCGCCGCCACCGCCACTGGTCCGATGCCTCGTACCTTAATCTGGACCCAGTACGTGCCTGAATAGAGTAATGGTTCCCACGTGGTCATTGTGTCATCTTTTCCCTACACGGAACAGTTTTAATATTTCCTTTAAACACAAACGTGCAGGCACAGCAACGGGAGCAACGAAGGTATGATGGGGAAATATAGGACTCAGTTCATCAGAAGCGATTAGGAGTATTGCAGTATGGTGGGTGCATGTATGTTGGAGACAAAAACGTTTTACCGAGTAGGCTTACTAAACCTCTTAGTATAACATTTTTGATTGGAAACATGTGTAAGGAACAAACGGAAATCGGTATTGTGAAACTTTACGGAAACAAATGGGCAATTCCACACTAGTGCCCTGGCCTACTATCAGCTGATATCAGCCCGCTCGGTAACAACGCCCGTTCCCACTCGGCTACACAAACACAAGACAAACTCGTAGCACTGAGGTCTAAACTAGTTCCCCAACCGCTCCACAACCCTAATTTCGGGCCGTTCGATTTTCGTCTATTTTCGGCACTGAAAAGTTTCAAGGACGGCAAACGGATG
>JAGDQP010059873.1:0-12301 GCA_022664845.1 Lepisma saccharinum
ATTTTAATTTAATAAGCGAACTTGATATAATCTTGGATATCATATACCGTGAAGAGTGAATTACCCGAGAGAGTGAAATTCGATCTATTTTGGATGTTAAGTATTTATTCATAGATAACTCTGGTACATACAATGCTGTGCTAATTTGTTTGTCTGTTGCAATTAGGGAACGTGTGTCCATGTGTCAACCAGCTCTTTGTTTACAACTATTAATTATGCTAATCCCATTCCGTAAGGGCCACAGGCCTCCATGGGTACAGGCTTGCATGTTTTTGTTGTTCCCCACGTCTTTTTAGGACCTTCTAGAGCCATAGGAACATAAAACATTTTAAGTTGTTTTTAGTGTTCTATGTCACAAGTAGTTAAACCACAATTTTACTTTTCTTTTTTTATTCAAGACTACAAACATGGGAGAGTAAAAGTCACGAAATGTATCTTTTATTAAGCATTTCTCCCTACACTCTTGCAGAAGTAAGTTTCTGTTTCGGAACTTTATCGCTTATATAGTGCTCACCAGATGGTAGCAGCGTCAGAATGCTATGTTTACACTCCATGGTTGTTAAATATTTAAGGTAATGAAGAGCTGGGTGTATATATAATATTCAGCATTAAATTTTTGCTGATGCTTTTAATAAAAAGTCCAACATATTAGTGATGCACAAACTGTGTATAGAAGCGACCACGGACGATTAACTAAATTATTTTAGTTGGAATGAAGTTAAGGACCCGCTTTCATTTTCTTGAAAGAAAGAAATTAATTATTTTCAAATTATTATTGTAAGAATATTTATCGTTTCTAAATTATGACAATAAATCTATTTGAATTACAAGGCTAGGCTAACAATTTAATACAAGATAGAAAAACAAACTCAATAAATTACGATTATTTAAACATGAATCTGACAATTCAATCCTCAATGAAGGGCCTCGGCTTCTAATCTTACAAGGAGGAGTTTCCGAAGATTTTGTCAACCAATGGAAGAAGCGGAAAGCGCGCAAGGCCCCTCCTTTTCTTCATTTACCGCTTGAGTCACGTGACAAGTTTCCTCTCAACTCTTCCAGTCCTGCGCCATCTTGTTTCCTGTCGATTCCCATTTTATTAAGATCTTCGTCTTTACAATTGACAAAGGCGACGCCAGAAATTCTAATGTATGTGGGTCAACTGAATTCAGCCTGAACCTATAAGATATGTTTTATGTTCACAAATAAAACAACAGTAGGCATGCATATACATCTGGCAGGATCATTTTCTTTAAGTTACATGAGAACATCACTGAAAACAATATTAAAAAAAATAATAATCTTAAAGTGGATAATATGTCTCAGAAAAAGTTCACAATAGGCCTATGTTCCAGTTTTACTACTTTCTTTAGTGGGAGTCGCCGTGGATCAGGCGGTAGCGCGTCTGACTACGAATTGGGTGTCCCGGGTTCAAATCCCGGCCAGGACACTGGAGACTTTTCTCCCAGTGTTTCCATGCGTGGCGCTCTGTGGTACAATCAGCCTCCTAAAGAGTATCAGAGTGTCCTTGGTAATCCTGGGCACCTTGGGAAGGTAAAGGCGGTCGAGCATGTGACTGACAACCCCACCTGAGTACCGTAGGTAAAAAAATGTGGAGCGTATCTCACAGGGGATAGCTCTATCCTTACCTTTACAATATAGATGGACTTTTTTGTTAAATAATTATGAAATTCGCCGCATTTTTAGTGCATAATATATGTACTTCTGGTGTATTTACATTTTATACACATATATACATTTTATACACAAATCTTTATTTAATATTGGCCAATTTACTAAAAGTGATCTCAAAACGAATTGTGTGATAAAGTAAATATGAACCTAATGTGTACAAAATGTGCACTGTGGATAGAAGCCAACAAAGGACACATTGAGAACATTAAAAACGCATGTTTTTTGAGTCGGTTCACATAAAGTTCACATTAGTTCAGATAAACTTGATTTTTGGTGAAGCTTTTGGTTTTGTGCCAGGACTATTTGGCAGTGCACATAAATTAGACAACGGACATTTTTTTTATAAATATGGAATTCAGCCACTTCGTAAATTTCAAATTGCCAGTACATATTTTAATATTTCAATTTATTACTGTCCCTACGTCCATCAGTCTCTTGTCAATAGAAAGGTCTGAATAAACATATATAATAAATATATTTGATATAAGAGTGTTCATTGTATGTTAAGCAATATGTTTAGAGTGAGGGGGAGTATTGAATGGTGGTATTAAAATTAAATAGACAGGAAGAATAAATTTTCAAAAAACAAACTGAAATGAATAATAGGCCAACCTGCTTTATATCCTAAATAAGCATATCCATTTCATAAACTGTAATTTCGTGTTTCTTCTGGTCTTCATGACGAGTTCTGTGCATTTCAGACATCATCTTCATCGATTACGAGTCCATTTCAACTCGTGATGTATTGGAGAGTGTTTTTTTCTCCTCTGCAGATTGAGCAAATGTCACTATACAGGATCCGTATCTTCTGCATTTGCAGATTTTTAAGTATAGAGGGGTCCTCTGAGAGATGGACTGGCAACGCTGGCAACCCGGGAATTGTCGGCTGTCCCGCTCCCTTCATCTTTTTGTCTTGAAAGCATTAAGTTACCTATGATAGTATTCGGATCGTACCGGTCTTCAAATTGACAATATTGACAGTCCGGTTAGTTTTCATTTGAATGTTTTTTTTCCTCAGTAAGGCTATTAATCACCATGGAAGAAGAATGTGTTTTGATCTGAATATATGACAAAGTTCTTTATTTTAATATGTTTTATTGCGAAGCCTACAGATTGTTCCTTCAATAAGGATTGTAATTACCGTTCGTTAGTAACGTGAAATATCATTCATTTGGCTGTGGTAATGATAACTTAATGCAATATTTGTTAACGTGGTACGAATAACATGGTGCCAATACAGCACTAAACTCATACAAGATACATGGATATACAGTTAGAAAAGAAGTTGTTAAATATGTAAGTTTGATAGCAATACAATTCTTTTACATAATAGTCGTTGATTAAACGTTTGAAAAAACACAATCTTGTCAGAATCATTCATTAATTTATAATGCCTTGCCCTGTAGAAGGGAACAGTTAAGCCAAAATGTTCCGTCTATTAAATTTACATTTTATTGATGAATCTTAGCATGGACGTAAGAATATAACAGGACTAGTAACAAGCAATCCACTCAATGTTATAAAAATGGGACGGCTGAGAGTGCAGTTTGTCATTCAAACATGGCGGATCGCGCATACTTTCTGGTAAGGAAGCAGACGATATTGTGAATGTGCAAATTTTTTTTAATTATCTAAATTTGTCCTTAACTACTAATTATTATAAAATGAATGTTATTGCAATATACTTCCATCTCAAGAGCAGTGATCATTCAAATCTTGAAACCTGATATAATTTCACTATTATTATTGAAGAAAAACTTTAATATTGCTTACCTATTTATCCTCACCCGTACCTCTTGGTCGGCTTCATCAGACGCAACCTTCGCATACCTTAAATTATTTCTCATAAATTTAAAATTCGTAATTAAGAGTGGCTCAATTAACATTACTTCCTATGGACAGTTACAATGTTTTGGTCAATTCAACATGGCGGCAAGGCGCACTTCTGGCCCATAAATTTGGGCTTGTTAGTAGTCCTGTTATTTCTTAAGTCCATGACTCTTAGGCATCTAGGCCGGGATAGGATTCGGTAAGGTGTCGGCCAGGATCTATGCTAAACGTGCCAAGTTGATCGACTGCTGAGATTGAACCTACGCCGTTCCGAATGCTACGCTAACGCTCTATTACTCAGCTACCGCGGTTCAGTCAATGTTCTCAAGTTAGTAGATTAAAGAATTTACGTCAGTAATCGTAATTTTTTGAGAATAAGGCAATTTAAATTTATAAGATAATATCCTGAAAAGGCAATAATAATTTATTTCTCTCTCTCTCTCTCTTTATATATATATATATATATATATATATATATATATATATATATATATGTAAATAGTTCCATTTTTTCGGGGAAGGAGGCGTAAGTAACTACAGCTATAGTCCAGGAGATGTGCTCAAGTTAGTAACTTTTCCCCCTGAAAGCCTGTTGAGAGTAATTGAATAATAATTTAAATTGGTTTCAAACACATGATGCTGTATTCAGAACCTTTCAGAAGGTACTTTCTTGTGGTCGAACGTGGATTCGTAGTTTTCCATGAATATGTTATAGACAAGCAGATAAATTAATGTTTGAAAATACTTAGCGTCCACGAAATTGCTTTTGGATGTGACGTATAAGACAATATGAATTTAGAGATAACTGTATCTTCTTTAGTGTTTTTCCCTAATTATAATGTATGTGCCGGGAAGGAGGAGATATGTTAACTCTTCATATATGCTCTATACAAGAGACCTAAATTTAAGAGAGATATGTATATCCTTGAATGTCGCTTCCTATAACTATTACCCTTGCGAATCGGAGAAGGGACAGTTATATTAATGTTTTATGCACACTTCACACAAGGGCTCTATATATTGTAATCGGTGATTGCAGAAAGACTCTGTCTGTTACTTATGCCCCCTTTCCCGAAAAAAAAAAGTGAATTATTTACATCTCCTCAGGCTCAGACTTTCTCGCAGTATTTGACTGCTCTAGAAGAGGTTTAAGATTTTTTAAATTTATAATAAAAAGCTTAATATATGTTTCTTAATTCGCAGGTTCACAGAATCGTCATCGGAGCATGCAAATCAATTGATGTAATATTTCCCGCCTTACGTTGCTACCGTAAATAATTACATTACATTATTGGTGACATTACTATCAATACAGTTATATAATATATACTTTCTGAAATTAGTTCATACCTACGTTATGAAACTTTGCGATCAAGAGTAAACAATCGAATATTTCGTAACGCACCAACTGTGAAACGTACAAACATTTTCACACATATAAAAGAATCGTAAATCTCTCGTGTTTCGGTAAACACAAAAAAAGTAAAAGTAAATGCGTTGAAAGATGAATACTTTAAGTTCTAAATGCAGGCTTTAACAGATCACTATGTGTTGTAACCCTTAAGATGTAACTGAATTAGCGGCGTAACGCAACAATAATTTTCGTAAGGTACTTAACATCGTCAGCGAATTACAGAGCCACACTGCGTTTAAATACAAATATTCCAAAGTTGTTGTCATATTCCGTGGATTAGAAATAGGATAATGTGACATCAGAGTAGGCTATAAGGCAGTGTTTATACGTATTAGTAAACTTGGTCTGTAAGTGTAATACTAATATTTTGGGTAGATTTTGAAACGGTATGATCAAGATTAAACATAACATACTTCATTGAAATATTCAAATCAGGAACATGTATTCATTATGTAAATTCTACGGCGTTGGTCCAATATAAAAATCATTTCTTGTACTATCTTAAAGTTTCTGAAGCGTTTCCTCAGAACTTAATACTAATTTTGAAATACAAATACAGTTATATTAACTTGCAGATAATAATGGAACAACTTCAAGGAAAAGCAATGTCCCCAATCTGTTAACTGTGATGACAATACTTCAAAATGCTTATGCGGGAAATAAGGTCAAAGTCGTCATTGGAGGAAAGAGGACAAGCCCTTTCCTCGATCTTTTTGTGTGTATTTTGAACATAGTATTTAGTATCACAGCCTCTAGGCTACTCTGCATCCAATTAAAGTCCATCTGCATTTCTCTCTGACCTCCTTTGGGGAAGCTTTATTGGTATCCTCCTCATGCATTTCATAAGCATCGACATGAAGCACCATAAGGATGGAGAATTGAACCCAAAGAAAAACAGAAGTGCTTCATATGCGACAATGTAGATTTATTTTGGTTTTAACATTACGTTCTCTACTTCTGTTAGTAATATAGCAATTACATATCCGTACTATTGCAGAAGATCAATTTAAAACGTTCAATTAAGCCTTCTAAACTATGGTTAAGGCCTGTTAATCCTAAAACTATTAAATAACATATGCTAAAAGATACTGTGGTACACAAAGTTTCGCCTTTGGTTCAACACGGAACGGATCTGTTAGGGTTAAAAGCAGTCAATGTTTCATTCTGGTTTTCGTAAAAAAAAAAAAAACTTTGGTAAACTTTATTTTTATATGGGCCAGTCCAGTGTTATGGTTTTGAGTGTTATTAACAAGTACATCTTTAAACTGGAAGAAGTATTGGATTATTAAAAATATGTCTTTTTGTGATTTTAAAATACATTTTACACATCCGTAAGGATACTCATTAAAGACACTATTGAAACATCTGAAAGTTGGCCTCATTTCATTCATATTGGAACTGAATAGAAAGTATTTGACACTCTCAAAGATATTGAAAATATATCTTCTGGAACTTTTATTGGGTTTTATTATTCACATGTATAAATCAGTTTTTTTTTAGGGATGGTGGAAACGTTTCTCAAACCATTTCTGTTTTAATGCATTAAATAAATGATTTATCGCTTAATTGGTTTTAACAACTATACTGAGTGATTTTCTTATAACACACAAACATTTTCTTTAGCATTCCTGAGTGGATTTTTGTTCATTTCAGTTACCGTTCCCTAAATTTACCATAGATGTTGAATCTCAGAAGCGTCTCGGATATGAAGATTCTCAATAGCTTCATTGAATTAATGATTGGAATGACTTGTGGAGTATTGTCTATGCCTAATCGATTTCTAAACGGATCAAATGTGCTTAAGGTTCAGTTTACAAAATGTCTTTCACACGGTTCAGGCATTGAAACTAATAATTGATTTAGCTTTCATTTATTTACCTGATAAGCTACAATTAATTTTGCTTCTTTAATATTTCTGTTAAGCAAAATTGTTATTGTGAGTTACCTCAAACTACAGTAAAAGTCATTGTAGTATATTTTTATAATGTCATCCGGGAAACTTGGAAGACTTTGGAATAACATTAACTTCGAACCCTTTTGATTACATTGACTGTTAAATATCTAAAAACACCCTCCACGCCCCAGCAGGGTTTTAAACTCATAAACCTGGAAACACTGCCAATACTATTAAATGACAAGAATACATGGCATAAGTTCTGATGTCATAGATAAGCGTAGACAATTATGTTTCCTCTACAACTGTTGCACTTGATAGAAAGCTTAGTGTTATATTTCACAAGCTCGTCCTCCCGCTTTAATGCCAAGTTAAGATGAACATAGATAATAATAAACTAGTCCCTTTCGATTTTCCTGAAAATGAACGAACTGAAATATTAATATCCTGTGTAAATTCTTAGGTTTATTTTAAGCTACATGCATTTTTAGTTCTACTTATTTCGCAGTAAAATGAAGTTACCCCTTATGTATTTTTATGTGCTGTTTTAAAAGACTGAGTTTCTTAAATTTAGCTCCACAGCCATTACACTCGAACGGTTTTTCACCTGTGTGAATTTTCATGTGTTGTTTCAAGTGACTGGACCTGTGAAATCTAGATAGACAGCTTTTACATTCAAACGGTCTTTCGCCTGTGTGGATTCTCATGTGTTCTTTCAAATGATCGGATTGAATAAATTTAGATCCACAGATTTTACATTCAAATGGTCTTTCGCCTGTGTGGACTCTGATGTGTTTTTTCAAAGCACTGGATCGGGTAAATTTAGAACCACATATATCACAGTCAAAAGGTCTTTCGCCTGTGTGGATTCTCATGTGCTGTTTCAAGTTACCGGAGACCGCAAATTTAGCGTCACAGTTTTTACACTCAAACGGTCTTTTGCCTGTGTGGAGTCTCATGTGTTGTTTTAAGTGACTGGAACTATTAAATTTAGATCCACAGGTTTTACACTCAAACGGTCTTTCGCCTGTGTGGGTAGTTACGTGTCGTTTCAAATCACCAGATTGGGTATATTTAGATCCACAGATTTTACACTCAAACGGTTTTTCGCCTGTGTGGAATCTCATATGTTTTTTCAAATCACCGGATCGAGAAAATTTAGATCTACATCTCTTACAGTGAAAAGGTCTTTCGCCTGTGTGGATTTTTATGTGTTCTTTCAACTGACTGGAGTAATTAAATCTAGCTCTACAGCTTTCACATTCAAACGGTATTTTGCCTGTTTGGACTCTCATGCGTTCTTTCAAGTGACTGGACCTGGACTGGAAATGCGATATGACATTAGATATTAAGCTGGAAGATAACTGATCTAAATGTTTGTCCTCTTTACATTTGAGTTTACTGTTGTTATAATTCCCGCTACAATCCTGAAAAAGATATTTAGGAAATATATAAGTAAATCACAGCTGTAGGCAGTACAGTCAAATTAAAATCCAGCACGTGATATTTAATTTAAAATGAATTATTACAGAGTACTAAATTATTAAATGTGCCCAACGATAAATTCGACACATTTATAAGTACAAATTAGATTCTCTAACGAAAACAAATGATAAGTGAACAGAGCACTGATGAGGTCACTGCTACTTAAAAAATGTATTCTATGGAATAAACGAGAATAATTGTACAGAACAAAGTAATCACTGAACCTCTAAGATACTTCGAACTAACAGAAGGTATGTAGATTTGTTCTATTTCTAATGAAATAGAACAATTTCTCTCTAGTTTTGAAATAATGAATTTTGCAGAGTTGTTGCAAATGTTAGGATACAAAAGGGAATATATAACCAGATTTGAATTCACGTATGCTCTAAAAAGGGAATATATAACGAGATATGAATTCACGTATGCTCTGATAATAGATTTCGGGTCCTAACGATCATAGATGAAACACTAACCTGCCATTTAGGCAATTCTACTTTTTGTTCTCAAATATACACCAGAGCTTAAGGCGCAGTAAAAATATTTTCTATAGCATTTATGGTTGGAGGAGGTTTTATGTAGTTAGTGTCGACAGTGTATATTTTTATTACATCATAATAACATAAATGGGAATTTTCGAGTACTTAAAACCTTCCAAAAATATTTAAAATAGGATTATAGAAATATTTAAAATATAATTTCATTTCGTCATCGCCTAATTTCACTACAAATACATCTACAGTACTGTATGCATACGAGGACCCAGTTGTAGAAGCCCGCTCCTATAGAAAAATTAGACGCATGGAAACATCAATAATAATTATCGTACTCAATACTCTCACAGGGGAGTAACGCTCTCATAGCGTACCTGACTTAGAGACAAACAACAAAATTAAATTTAGCAACTAGCTAGTTAAGAATATAAAACAGGTTCTATTTTTGTAGTTTTACTCACCATTTCTTCATTTTGCAGTATATTAACATGCACACAAATACTCCCTTTTACGTATTCAACTTATTTCGTTTGCTAACCTCCAAAGGGCAATTGAACGATGTTCATAAAAAGGGCACATAGTAAGCTTCAACGTTGAGTATGTATGTTTTTACGTAGAGCGCCTCAATTATCCTAATATTAAAAATACTCCAAACCTAAAATTTTGCCCATAATAAGTCGATAGCTTTTCTTGTGCACACGCGTTATCAACGGTCGTTCCCATCCTACATAACTTCGTAACCATGAACTTGTCATCGCGTTGGAGTCCCTCAGCCACGAATTGGAAAGAGGCCCTCTTCATGTCTACCACCTCTCTTTTGTTGACCTTATATCATAGCTGAATTAATTAATAACAGCATTAGGAATATTACCTTTTAATGCTAAAATAAAATTTATCTTATTATCATCATAATTTTCACTTTTTTTAAAGTAAGAATGCATTTTCAAGTATAATCTTTCTGAGAAGATATTCTGTTCAAAATTAATTATTTCGTTTCTAATATAATGCTTATGGGCAAGGCGCAAATGATTACATCGAAATCCAAAACAATATAGTTTTTGGCTTAAAACACCAATAACATCCGCTGGTTATGATATTAATTAGTTTTCCAATTGCTAAGTATAGGATTCTGTAATGTTGAGGAAATATACTGTAAAATCTGATCGCGTTTTCAGTAGCTTTAACCGACTTTTAACAGATTTATCTAGTTGAAACAAATCTAAATATGTTGTATGAAATGTAAAACTGGAAGACAAAAAACGAAATGAATTGGTCCAAAGGAAATGCACACCATCCATCTCATGATATTTCAATTTAATTCGCAATAAATTTTATTATTAAATTTCAACTCTCAGAAGTGTTTTTTATTATGTATAATTTATTTTGAACATTTATTAACCATTCTAATGTTAAACATCCATTAACCATTATATTGGGAACAAGTTTCAAATAGTGTACTATGAAAATAAACTGGAATCTAGCTAATACTTTAACTTTTGTTTTGCAATGATCGAAGATTGGTTGGAAACTGTGAAAAATATAAAAGGTGAACAAGGTGTAAAATGTACTTTTATATAAAATTAGTGCATATATATTTGTGCAGCTACTCACCTGAGAAAGATACTTACGCTCCTCCAAACATTTCAGAGAGTCAGTTAATGCGCTCTGGATTTGCTTTTCTTCTTTTATTTCTTGATCGCTTTGTGAGGACTCTTCCTGCTTTTCAGTTTCCTCAGAGTTGCCGAAAGACTTTTGTAATTGTTCAATAATTGCAATCGATAAGGCAAATTTGTCGTATTTTAATTTCTGTAAAAATTTACCTGCATTACTCTCTGGATTAGATGAAGCTAAGCTGAATTGTTATTGCAAATAAATCTAGTTGTAATGCAGAAATGATAAGTCTGTGAGATATAGCAACGTTTAAGTTTTTCTAAAAGTACGATCAATCGAGACAAAGTTAATATCACTTTAAACCTGAATATCCAGCTGTAAGGGAAGTTCAATCTTAAATACGAGTGTGTCTGCCATGTAGTTAACTTACACCTTCTACTCATCCTAATTGGTTATCATTAAATACTTTTAAATATTCGTTTATGCTCTTCATTTTTGTTTCAAAGGTTAAAGTCTCAGCTTGATTATGGAATTTAATTTCTCGAAATTACTGGCTGAAGATGTTAACACGTTTAACGGGTTTAGGTTTAATTAATAATAGAGACAGGTACTGATTATATATATTTCGCCCCCGGGAACAAACCATTAAGAAAATTATATTGACAAAGTGAAATTGAACGGACCACCATAACTAAAAATTCTGAAGTATATTTTATTTCATACGAAATAGAATAATATTTTTTAAATTACATTTAAAAAGAAACCGTGTGTGAAAGGAAACGTATGCTAAACAACTAACACGTGTGTCAATTAAATAAAAATTTTATAATAATTTTCTAGAACACTAAGATATATGCTTCATTGTCATTCAATGTCTACCAACGACGAATTTTGGAGATAGCAAATTTAATTTTTGCATCGGTGAAGATTAAATAAACTTTAATGCTAAATTCTCCAAATACTCAAAATACATTAAGCATTTTGGGTGGCGAATTAAACCTTTTTTCCATAATCTAAAAATAAAGAATAGCATATTGTGTTAGTCCTATTCAATTGTCCTGCAGTTATGTATCACTTGCGATTAATAAACCAATGAAATAAAAATTAAGATAGTTTAGTAAATGCATCTTGTCTGCATTCACAAATCTGTATCATCGAAAAGGAGTGGAATTTATGGGAAATGAAGTTTGCATTCTGTGCCACGAAAGATAGATGAACTACATGCCAAAACGTAATTATCGAATGTTTGTTACACCAAATAAAGATGATGAATCATGATTCATGATGATCAATCTAGACCGCTTTAGGCATTTCTTACACTGACACGTAATGCAGTAAAACGTATGACACAAACAAATATGTATTTAAATTAAAATATTATATTAATAGGAAAATTTGCAGTAACTCAATAATTGAACATATTTACACGTTCATTTAACTCGAAAAGTATGACTGTTATCTATTGGACAGAAATATAAACTTTTTACCTCGCGTAAAGCAGTATTAAATTATATGGAAATATACTGGAGCAAAGCTATACAAATCCAAAGTCTACGAAAGTACTTATTTCAAGCAAACCCTTTAATACAAATTTATTAGCCTAAAAATACATGTTTGTGAACATCTCACCTGCGATAGAGACTTTCCAGGATCACTTAATGCAGTACCGGATCCTTTCTCTTGTTTTACATCTGTAATAACCTCTGGTAATTGTCCAACAGTTTCACTTCCATCAGCATTAACTAAAACCTTTTGTAATTGTTTTACAATTTCTATCGACTGATCAAGTTCATCGGAGCTTAACTCTTGAATAAGTTTATCCAGATTTCTCTCGGCCACTGATCCACTGGAACTGCATTGCTACAATACAAAATATTACAA
>JAGDQP010059874.1:2185-12300 GCA_022664845.1 Lepisma saccharinum
ATTCTATGTTATAAGCTTCTATGTGGTACAAGTCTCGAGTCTGTAGGATTTCTAAGAGTTACCGCACACGGACGACAAGACAGTCGTACGACTGTCGTGGCGATGTAAGACACTTCAACGACAAAACTGTTTTGTCGTGATACCCGCGCACACTGAGGACAAATCTGTCGTCGGGAAAATTTGAACAGAAGTATTGTAGGAATAGCACTGGCCGGATCTCTTGTGAACTCTGTGGAAAATGGATGTCGTGGAAACTGCAGTGCTTTGTTCTGTTGTTGTTCGGCGAAAAAAATAGTGAAACGAAAATGTAGACAATACTGGGTGCATCCTCTTTATAGTTCTAGGTTACTGGAAGGAAAGTTTCGCACTTTGTACGAAGATCTACGCGAGCATCAAACGATTTTGTGTAAAATATATACACACTTGAAACAGCGATTCGAAATTCTCGTTTATTCATCCGCCACATTTTGATTCAAGATGATGATTCTTTAAAAATCGATTACTTAAATACGATTATGTAAGATATATTTATAATGAATGGCTCAAACTTAATCGAAATTGAACGAATTATAAGAGGAACTTGAAAGCATAATATTATCTTGCATACATCCGTCAACTTAACTCCGTTTTTTTTCGTTAGGTACTTGTCAACTGGAATTAGCTTCAATGCTCTATCATATGAATACCTTATTGCACCCTCTAGTCTTCGATCTATTGTCAAAGATTGGTGTGACAAGATTTCAGGAAAACTACACTTAATTTACATGCCGGATGAAATAAAAGAAGAAAATGGATTAACATAGCTAACACATTCAGTGAACGTACCAATTTTCTCAACGTAATCGGAGCTCTTGACGGCAAACATATTCGACTAGTAAAGCTAGATAATACTGGTTCAAGACATTTCAATTACGAAAAGTATGTTTCTGAAGTATTGATGGCATGGGTGGATGCAGAATAGAAGTTTTTATTTATAGATGTCGGATCTTTTGGATCTATGAGCGTTTCCATTATTTTCACAGAATCGAAAATGGGACGTATGTTGGAAAATAACATGTTGAATATTCCTTGGGGACAACCCTTGCCTGGTGATGACAGTGGTAAAATTGAATCATTTTACGTTGTAGCTGATGAAGCGTTCAGTTTGTCTAATCATGTATTACGCCCGTACGCAAAAAGAATTTGTCAGTTGCAAAAAGATTTTTCAACTATCGACACTCGAGAGCACGCAGACTTGTTGAGTGCACCTTCGGAATTCTAAGCAAGTGGCGCATATTTCATCGACCTCTCTATGTAAGTGAACAATATTGTGATAACAGTAAAGTGCCGCTGTATATTGCATACGGGCTCGAAATGGAAATTTTCACGAAACGGAATACTTTACCTTCATTAACATACTATTCTTTTTTGTCTATGATTATGATATTGACGAGACGGAACAGTAAGGTCCCAGACATTCACGAACCGGAACAGCGTTCCAGTTTGTTCCGGTCCATTTCGAGATCTGAATTAATTTTGTATGTACAAAAGATGGCATATGTTTTACTGACACTGTTTGTGAGTGTCCTCTTGACAGTATTTCATTACATTCAAATCAAAGCAGGGGAGCTGATGTCAGGCAGTATTTATCGAGCTATTTCACAAACCCAGCCGGAGCATTACCATGGAAATACAATAAAATGTAAGTTGCATCTTTGTTGAAAGCTATGCAGATTTGTAAGTTACCTGTAAGGTTGTACTTTCTTTGTTGAATAATTACGAAGCTCTGAAGTTCAATTTTATCAAAACGAACCCATTCATACCCAAATTATTTCAGGTTTGAATTTCTATTAAATAAAGCATTCTTGTAAATCATTTTGGTATCCAATATCACATTTTGTGGTTACCAGAATTTTTAGTCTAGGTAATGAGGTCACATTGCACCTGGGAATTATATATCCCAATGGGCACAATTCGAATTATGTTTTTCCAATGAGCCTTTGATAAAAGCAAATCCATAGAGTAAAGGTAAAGGTTTAAAAATGGTAAAGCTATCCCTGTGCGATACGTACGCGCCGTGAACGGTACTCTGGTACTGAATTTGATAGGAGGCTAAGTGGACCTCGGAGCGCTGGGAAAGCTGCGAGAAAAGTCTCCAGTGTCCTTGGCGGGATTTAAACCCGGGCAGCCAGATTCGTAGTCAGACGCGCTACAGCCTCAGCCACGGCGACTCCCATAGAGTGAAGGTACAACTTTTAATTTCTAATCTTTTTTACACAAAATTGCTGATTTGTTCAATTTTGGGTTATAATAATTGCATTGGATAATATAATAAAAT
Organism: Lepisma saccharinum; assembly: GCA_022664845.1. NCBI lineage: Eukaryota > Metazoa > Arthropoda > Insecta > Zygentoma > Lepismatidae > Lepisma > Lepisma saccharinum. The sequence continues at coordinate 4,503 of JAGDQP010059874.1, forward strand.
AGGAATAATATTTGCATTTCGATTTACAAATTCTTCATCATATATGAATAAAAATTTACAACAATAGTGGAAATATATTTTGTTCTTGAAAAGTAATAAACAACGAAATCTTCCGAATACTACGAATTCTGCATCTTCTACAAGTGTTTACTTCTCCTGGAAGATGATCTCCAACTTGAGACAATCGTACTTAATCAGGTACACCGACAGTTTCCCATTTGTGATGAAAAAGTGGCTTCATCCTGCCAAGGATAGAATCCAATGGCGAAACTTTGTTATAGCGGCGATGAACTTGCGAATTCCATAAGCCATGGAGTAAGATTTAAAAAATATACTTAATGGCAATATACTGGTTGCTATAACGTAAACCTGTCAAAAGTCTGAAGGACGCAAGAAAATCTTGGAAAACCTGTCAGGATGGCTGGCGTCAGGACTTGAGCCTGCTTGTGAGTTCATCAGTTTCACCGAACAGGGAATGTCGGTATGGCACCGTGACAAAGGCCTTGGTCGTTACCTGTGCTATTCCCTGCCCTACCCTATTCCGACCTTACCCAATGATACGTAAACGCAAAAATTTAAAAAATTATAACATATATACATTGCGCCTGAATTATGCACATTTTATATCAAATCTAAATAACAGGAGTTCGAGTTACTCTTCCAAATTCGCCCATGCTTTCATATTTACGTGGAAATTCATTATTTGTAATGTTGAAGTGCAGATCCTAAAAGCCTAGTAAATGAAATTATTCCTCCTTCTAATAAACGTAGTTTCAGTTGCAACACAGACATATTACAAGTAAATAACAATCAATATGAATGCCCTCTACAGGATAACACGGGATAGTTTATATATTCCCCCGCAGGCCTTGAACGTGACGGGAGCCAGTGGATAAATGTCAACGATTTCCATACATTGTTCGGGGCTGCGGCGTGATCGAACTTTGTGAGAAGTATTTCCTCCAAAAACAACACAATGACGTGATCAAACTACTGGCGCACCTATTATGTATATTTTTTAATATTTGTGTTCGAATATTCTTTTAAACTTTGTTAAAAAGAGCCGGCCGCATTTTGACCTCTTCGATCAATGTTTCACTATTTTTAATCCATTAATTTGCACATTTCGCCTACAATACATAGAAAAAGTTGTTAACTCTCTGGTCATTGCTGAAAAAATGATAGCTGTCGTACAACTGTTTTGTCGTTGGTTTGCGGTACGCCAATGCTATTCTATGTTGTGAGCTAGCCCTGGCGACAGTCCGCAGACAGTTTTGTCTGCGGGCTGTCGGGCAGGTTCGACGACACATTTGTCTTTCTCCTGTCGTTGTCTTTGGTGTGCGCACTCTAATTTAAACTACATTCCTAACGACAGGAGCCAGACAGTCGTATGACTGTTTTGTCCTTGGTATGCGCACCACCTAAGAAAGTTGATTTTTAAAGGAAGTATGAGTGGGGGAGGGTTTGGATATGACTCCTGTATGTTTCTTTAGATATTATATATTATAAGCTTCAATAAGGTACGAGTCTCGAGTCTCTAGGGTTTCTCCTAACAAAGTTACACTTTGGATCATTTCCGGGTCAGTCCCGGGTCAAGGTGTAGTTTGCCCTAGTGTTGTTTCTTATTCCCTATAATTTGACATCGGTCGCGTTTGTCTACTCCGTATCATTACAAAGTTACTGATTTGGATTATTTTCGGGTCTTGCGCATCAGTCCCGTGTCGGTCCGGGTCAGGATGCAGTTTGTCCTAGTATTATTTCTTAGTCCCTGTAATTTGACACCGGTAGCGATTGTTTACTCCGTATCATTACAAAGTTACTGATTTGGATTATTTACGGGTCATGCGGGTCAGTCCCGTGTCGGTCCCGGGTCAAGATGTAGTTCGTCCTAGTGTTGTTTCTTAGTTCCTATAATTTGACACTTGTCGCGATTGTTTACTCCGTATCATTAGAAAGTTACTGATTTTGATTATTTTCGGGTCTTGCGCATCAGTCCCGGATCAAGATGTAGTTTATCCTAGTGTTGTTTCTTAGTCCCTATAATTTAACACCGGTCGCAACTGTCTATTCCGTATCATTACTAAGTTACTGATTTGGATTATTTTCAGGTCAGTTCCGGGTCAAGATGTAGTTTGTGTTGTTTCTTAGTCCCTATAATTTGGCATCGGTCGCTTTTGTCTACTCCGTATCATTACAAAGTTACACTTTGGATTGTTTTCGGGTCAGTTCCGGGTCAAGATGTAGTTTGTTCTAGTGTTGTAACGTAATCCGGACAATATTTTCAAAAATGTAAATAATATTTTAAAAAGAATGAGTACAGCCTTTCTAACTAGTTTTCTAAAATATAAAAACATTAATGATATTATGTACTTCTAACACATATCTAATTTTAATTTTACTTACTTACCTTTAAATGAATCTTCAATTGATAGAACAAAACATACACACACTCAACTTCTCGTGCTAACACAAGATCAAAGAATGAACCTTCTCTTTCAACTCTTGCCTATATTAACGCAAGTATATATGCCTCTGGCACAAGCGCAACGGCAAGTTCATTATGTACATTTGTATGCAGGTATCTTTAAGGGTGTTTTCCTCATTTAAAAAGGGTGACGGAAAGAAGAACTAGTCTACATGTAAATGGGTTTTAAAGGGCAAACAAGAACAAACATCCGTTCTTATCTGACAATTTATAGTCTTCCCTCGGAAAAAGTAGTTTGTTGATACCAAGCCTATCCTTTCATTGTCTCTTTTTGTCTTCCGCGTGCTAGACATTCAGGCGCCAAAACAAAGCTAGCTTTAAAGGGACACGGGATCGATGTTATTGCGTTCGTAAAAATATTATGGAATATCAAACAAGATAAATTAAAAGCAGTCGAATTTCGTTCTTAGCCTCTCACTATCTCCTCCTTAAATAAGGGTCCTATACTTAAATTTTATTCTCACAATTAAGCAGAACTGTTGGAGAAGAAGTCAAATGGCCGACAACATTCATTTACATTTAGTACGATTTCCTGAGTCAATTTATCACCACATTACAGGCAGATATTAGCCACAACTTTGACGTAATTTATTGTGCCAGTATAGACCAAAAGTACATGTTCCTTTTATCGTCGTGTAAGTAAATAGGCTAATTTTACTCAGAAACTGGTCCGGTCAGCATTCTATCTCAATAGTCATTACAATGCATCATTCCCTTAATTTCTCAAAGCCTTCTCAGATCACGTAGTATGTTCATTACCAAATGTTCTTCAAACTAGATCAAAGTATGGTATTGTATATTATGTATTCCACGCATCACACTACAGCCAAGGCGGGAGTGAAATATCAAACGACCTTCAGTTAATTTATTATCATGTTATTATTGTTAATGACTCATTGTTTTAAGTGAACAAGATCAACTCAAAGTAATTTGCATAAAAAGCCATAAATGTCAGTTTGAAATTTACGATGAATCCATTCCTGATTTCCTCTACTCCCCTACTACCATATTCAGCACAATAGCCAATAACAAATACTTTTTGGCGTATGTTTACTAATTATCACAGTACATGCATGACTTATGGATTAATGAGAAGTTAAAAACAAAACAAACGTTTTATCTCATGAAAGTAATTGTCGTAAGTACCACTAGAAACGAGATAAGTGCACGTAAATGCCACAACGCACAAATTTTTGAATATACAGGATGGACAAAAATTCCGTGTCAAAAGTCCAGGAACGAGAAGTTCTCATCAAAATAAAGAAAAAATATGTCTTTGCAATTTGTCGATTTCAGCTTACTTTCGAAGCTACAGGCTGCCGAAAGCGTGCTGAAAATGAACTTTAGAGCTTGATATTTCCAATACTATAAACAATAAAACTGCGGGGTCAAGGTACCCTTAAAAACTTCGAACCTGCTCTATCCAAAAATGCATATTTCGAACTTGTGCGGTGGCTGCGCAAGGGATTCCCCAAAGAAACTAAGGGATTCCCAGAAATTCTCTGAAGGAAAAGTAGGCCGAAATGTGCATGATCTCGACGACTTTTCAGCAGGTAATAATAATTCGTTTGCGCCAAGTCGATATCTCAAACAGATTTCATTTACCGAGTGATATTTTTTTATAATGCGTGGTTGCATAACCAACAGGAGCCGGAGCTATTCTCCGAACTGGCATACAATCAACAAATTATTTATTTATTTGTTATTAATATGAGAGAATGTCATTGAAACCCAGGATGGCAATGATTAATCATGTAAACAGTGCAGTACAGGGTAACAGACGAACGCAATGGTCACAGATGTCAGTCAGGTCTTGAGACAGAGTTATTTAGAGTTCCGCGTTTGAGTTCCGACTAGGGTCACGAAAGAGAAGCTTAATGGAAATGAAATGGGATAAGGTTCTTGGTTACTAAAACGTTCCATAAATACAAAGTGTGTGTACTTTTTTTTTTTTTTTTTTTTTTAGAAATCATAAGGAATAGTCACAGCCTTATTAATAATTATGAATGAAAAGGAAAGAAATGAGACAAGTTTGAATTCAGTTGACATAATGCGCACAATATTCCAAACACATTTACGCTTGATCGTCCTCATGCAAGTTGTACGGTTGGATTATGGAATCTGAAAATGTTAAAGATTTGCATATTATTCACGAAAAAAACAAAAACAAAAAAACACGAGAATGGTGAAGTGTGGTTACGTTTGAAGTTGAAAGTTTAAGTATTAAAATTTGGAGCAAGAATTTGTTAAGGAAGATTTGTGCAATTCCAAAAGAACAGGTTCTAAATAATTTGAGTTTTGCGAAAGAACTACCATGCGTGGTTGCATAAAAAGAGTTATATGTATACCTACCATCTTCCCAGTGGTCATACAGTTTAACTTTAGGAGATTCACATGGGTTCGACCAACACTAATTTTTTACACTATTTTGTAAGACATTTTCATTTGTAAGCAGCTTAATCAATACAAGTACACTTCCAAATGGCAAGCAGGTTCGAGTCCTCACCCTCAGTTCGACTCAAATCCCTATTTTCAGGTAGTATAAGAAAAGTTATCGGGAAAAACAGACTCCAGAAAGTTCAATCTTGGAATGGCGTTTGGGTTAGGATCTTAGCTGAAAGTTACATTGCATTTAATCTCGAGAATCTGCATTAATAAAGCATTCTTACGTTATTTCATTTGAAATATTTTCTTTATAGACTCTGATCTCTTACAAATGGAACATTATATGTTCACGTTTCTATTCTCAATAATTGAAACAACACAACAAAATGTATTCATCACTAATTTTAATAAAATCAATTACGATATTAAAATATTTTTTTAATTTTTACACGATCATTCATCTGGTTCTCTACGTTGACACTTCATTAACCAGCTAATTTCGCTCAATTAGTCACGGTAACGAGGTGGGGTCACACTTGGTTAAACGCCATGCTAAAAATCCCTATTCCGGTATGCAGAAAGCAAAGTATACTTTTCACACTGGACTTGCCTCAAAACCATTTAAATCACTTCTGTTGCAATTTGTTTCATGTCCCTTTTCCTCTACTAGATATTTAGGGAAGACAAGAGAACAGGAGGACAAGATAAAAAGTAGCTATGTCCTCCAAAAGGAGGACGTCTGGTAACCCTGCTATAATTAAGCTATTATTAATAAATTGATTTTTATTGCTTATTAATTATGAACGTTCAGAAGTATTACAAGAAACAAATGTAAAATCGCTCTTTTTTTCTATAAAATTCGGAACATTTTAATGGTTTTTCAGGACCCCAGAACACAGCCTTGAAATTCAGGCTATCTCGAAACATTCGAGACGTATGACCACCGTAGAAATAGTTAACTTTTGTAACTTGCTTTGTCATTCTGCACTAAATTTTCTTTCAAGTGTGTATGTTTTATTGTACGTTTACACATATTTACGTAAAAACTTTATATTCGCCTTAATGCTCCAAATTACACCGAGTTGCTGTTAATTTCTCCATGTAACTTGAACCAAATCTCTGACCGACTTCCTTCTAACATCCTCTGCCTGCCCAATCCCAGCTTGAATCAGAGTTGCCTAAAGGTCATAAATATATTCAAATTCAAATGCCATTCGTCTGCAGATAATGAACATTAGTTGCGAAGCCTATATATTTAGGGATTTTTTTGTTTACCTCTACAGTTACTACAAATTATATTAAGAACATACCGTCCGCGTATCCTAATGTATTCGAAGATGATTGTACCATTTTTCTCTTAATAATAAGACTGGACCATACCTTATCACAATGTTCGATTCAAGAAAATGTAATGGTTTTACTGGATGAAATCAGGCATGACACCATTACAAGGTACAGCTAGGCTATGTAAAACAATATCGACGTTGTGTTCTTATTTTATTTTATTGAGAAAAAGAACAAAAGTACATAGTTCTTTCTGTTTGTGTTTGTCTTTGGGATTGTCTGTGATGAGTTAATCAGACCAGAATTCTTTTCATTATTGCTAGAGTATAGGAGGGCACGAAAAAAAAAAGGAGAAATAGGGGGGAAAGAGCATAGAGTAAAAGAAATATAATAAAACAAAAAGACCGTGGTTGATAAATGTTTGCTTTAAAACTGAAAGCTGTTTATTCTCTGTTTGTGCTCAGCAGTGATATCGGGAGCGACGCCCTTGTCAAGAAGAAGAGGAAGTCGAATAAGGAATGTTGTCCTAGGACAAGATCCATAAAATAATGTTACTCTTAACGTAACTTTAGCCTTGTCATGCTGATGTAGGCATCTTTGTTAGGTGAGAGTGAATAGATATAGTGTAGTGTCAGATTAAAACCTACATTTGGGCAGACCTTGCCAACTTTTGATAAATAATAATGCTTTCGCAATCAATATGTACTATCGAAAACAACTGCAAACTAGAATTTCAAGTGTCCATCCCCACATTCACCTTGAGCTAGTGGCAATACTTACTCATATTTTCCAACTGACGTTTGAAGGCATAAGGAGTGAATTAATACGACCGGTTGTTCACCACTAGATAGAAATTCATTCCGAAGTCTGTCAAGTTTTACTGAAAGTATTTCTTTATTACTATATTAATAAGGAAATGCAAAAATATGTAGGCCTTATATAATGTGTAGGCTGACCAGAATATTATACTCTTTCTTAGAATCTTATGTGGTATTTTGAAAATAAAAACTATTATAATAATAATAATCTTATATCTGTACCAAGATTACAGTGTGTCTTCTATCTTTGGATATTTTATTTACTAATATAGAACAATACTCTATAATTTATAATCCTTCCCAACTGATTTATCGAGACTGCCATTATTCCGCTTATTTATGCATATTATCAAAGGTCATGATAATAAATTTTTAAATGAAGGTTCTCACTATATACCTAATCAATACATATATTCAAAAACTAATTTTTGTCGCATTGTCTCGACCTCAGGAGTCTGCCTGATAGTGTTAACACTAAACTCGACTCTCGGGTACAAATGTGCACTAACAACTTGTACGATTTCATTCATAGTAGATTCAATAATAACATTACCGGAATTACCTTTGAAAAGGATAAATGCACGAGGAGAGATCCTTGGATGAATAATGAATTGAAAATTTTAATTAACAAGAAAACAAGATACTTTATCAAATACAAAAAGACTTATATGCAAAGGTTGTTATCAGAAATATTCTTATTTACGCAAAGAGGTACAACGCGGCTAAAAATGTATACATGACTCATCTGGAAACAAGTATTACAAGCGACAAATTATATTTCTGGAGGAATTTCAGTAGGAAAAAGGTCCGAAACAATATTAATTCT
>JAGDQP010059875.1:0-12300 GCA_022664845.1 Lepisma saccharinum
ATATGACTATGATTTTTGGTGTAAAATTTTTAATTGTGAACCTCTGGAGCGTAGAAGGGAAATCGGTGACAAGAAGCTTTTAGAGAAAGTGCTACAACATAATATTATAAGTACCTATTTTATAGAACAAATAACATTTAATATACCTCTGTATAGAACGAGGCAACATAAGATGTTATCGGTATCTGACAAAGGCTGTATTCTGCTGAAACGTATTTTGAACAATTTTTATGTAGCTTAATATCTTGTATTTGTTTTGTGACTTAGTGCTATATTGGTGTATTGCTGTTCGTAGCAAATGACAAATAAATAAATACATTATTATTAAATTTAACTATTAAAAACTATTAACCATTCAACTACAACTATTTAAAAAATGTTTTAGTGGTACCAATTTATAAAACTGGTGACAGGTTAAATCCTGTAAATTACAGACCAATTTCTATTACAAGTGTTATAGCGAAAATCTTCGAAACTTTAATTCATAATCATTTGTATTTTAATGCAAAAAATATAATGCATTCCTCACAACATTTTTTTTTTGAAAAATAAATCTATTGTAACCAATTTATGTGAAACAACGGATTATATTGCATCCGCTATTAATGAGAGATCCTAAATTGATGTAATTTATATAGACCTATCAAAAACCTTCGATTCTGTGAATAATGAGTTTTATTGTGTAAACTTGAAGAAATTGGTCTAACGCCCTTGTACATTAAATGGTTACTTATATATTAGATCGTATCAGGTTTAATTGGGTTATGTTAGGTCTAGTAAGAGTAAAATACTAAATGGTGTATCACAAGGTTCGCCACTTGGTCCACTTTCGTTTAAATTTACATTAATGACCTACCATCTCATGTGAAAAATTCCGAAATACTTTTTTATGCAGATCACATAAAATTGATGAACAACATTAGTAATGATCAAGATAGAAGGTATTTGCAAGAAGATCTTGATAGGATCACAGTTTGGGCATACAATAATGGAATGTTTATAAATAAATTTAAAAAAAAACAATTAAGATTCACTAGAAAAACGCAACATCTTCCAACAACTTATCATCTTGGAGATACAATATTATTGAACTGGTTAATAGAATAAAAAATCTAGGAATTATATATGAAAGTAATTTATTATTTAATTATAATATTGAAAACAATTGTAATGAGGCAAGAAGAGTTATTGGATTTATATTCAATAAATGGTCAAATTTTAAAGAGGCTGTCACGTATATATATTTGTACAAAGTGTTTGTTGGACCCAAATTAGAATTTGGATCAGTAGAATGGAATAATTTATCTCATACCCTTGTACAGAAAATTGAGAATGTTCAAGTATTTTTTATGAGACGACTTTGCTTCAAATTAGGAATGAATTATTACGCAAGAACTCCAATTGACTGGAAATATTTTTTAAAAAAGTAGAAATACTTGAAAGCAGAAGAAAAAGGGCTGATTCCATGTTTTTAACTACAATTTTAACGAATATTTATACATCAGAATATGTAATAGAAAATGTAGTTTATAAAGTTCCCAGGTATGGTACGTACAATCCCAAACAGCACAGAACATCGGACCAATATCGATCAAGGTTGGCTCAGTATTGGGCTGATATTGGCCCGATATCATGTGCTGCTTGGGAAATATGACAATTTTGTGTCAAATATTCCGGTTTATATAATAGGTTAGTTCATAGGCTTTTTTGTTCGTCAGTGTCACCTGTATCGCTTGACATCTAAAGTCGACATATAAGGCTTACTTGCTTTGCACGTTACAAATTTGACCACAATTATATTATCATGGGATTTACTCCACACATCGAAAAGTCAAACTTCTACCTTGATTTTGAAAAGATAAGTCAAATCTCATATTACTCAAGACCTGCATAAAAAGACCAGCCAAACTAACATAATACCTATTCAAATTGACTGTACACGTTTCTACAATATTATTGTTGCAGTCAAAAGATATGGATAAAATACCGCATCATGTAGTTATACCCTCTTTTCCTTCTCAACATTTGTGCCCGATCAAGTAGAACCAAAATATTTGACTTTAATAATCTTACTGGGGTAATTGCCAACTTAAATAAATAAATGAAGAGAAAGTAGATGGTATAAACACTATAGCAGAAGGTATACGCTAATGTGTAAGGTTAATCAGAGGGTATACGGCGTATACTTCCGTATACAATAGACTACAGCCCTGATTATAAATGTAAAAACAATAAATAGTCACTGAAGGGACGCTATCAAGTGTATTCCACTCATTTAGTTCAACTCCAGGCATCTAAGGCTTTCATTTGATACCAAACATGGGTCTCGTATTTAGGTTATTTACGTATATCGATCTACGTCCTAATACGAGGTACAAATTATAGGATGGCCATATTGATGACGTCATATCTCGAAACGCACAAGGATTTGACCCATCCGCTCATTATTCCTTTAGATCATCTCCAAGCATCTAGAGCTTTCATTTGATACCAAACATGTTTATATTTAGTGGAAGTTATTCAACGTCATGATACGAGGTACACATTATAGCACGCCCATATTGATGGCGTCATATCTCGAAAAGCTCAAGGTTCTGAAATGTATACCCATCAGATTCGACTTCATAAAGAAACCATCAAAATTTATTGTATATACCGAAATTTTGAGTTAAGGCACTTTGGCCCTGGACTATAACAAGCACAAGTTATGAGGGACACGATAACAAGTTATACTGAACTACATAAAGTTAGAAAAATATCGTAATGAAATATTTTAACGTTAATTTGCAAATTGGCATGTGTGATGGAAGGAAGGATGAAGAAAATAGTGAAGTGAAAATCTGATAAGAAAAATGTAAATGCGAGTGTGATATGTCGGATTTCAGAGAAGTGTATATAGTATATTATGCAGTGATTCCGCTAGACCCTCCTGGTGGGGGGGGGTCATCCGCATTTCTTGAGCGCATCTCCCAGCTTTAAGTTTTTATGGTAAAAAATCGATTGGAACTATTCAAATCTCCACTTACACTCTCCCAATTTTGACTTTACACCCACCCACTCCCAAACTGAAATTCCTGGCGGAATCCCTGATACTATGCAGGAAACTTGTGGGGTCATAAGATGAAAAAACGGGTAAATAGAAGTCTGTAAACTGAAATCTGAATTAAGTTTCTCTCTACCTTCTATCATATGAAGTGCTTAAGAGATTGAATGCGTATAATGCAAAAATATCACAATAAAATGTTGTAGACTTACAAGATTAAAAACTGCCAAATAAATGAAGGTGTCTGATCACAAATCTGAAGTACCTTTCTCTCTGTTACCCTGGGTAGATGTTACTATCCTGCGTTGAGGGATTTAGATAGACAAAATTAAAAGAGAGTCAACAATATTATGTGGGAGTCGGGACAAAGTCCCCAAAGAGAGGGCGAAAGAAAACTCTATAATCCTGAATACACAATCATGTGAGTTTTATAAGGTATAAATATTACGTAATGATTGCGGAGGAAAAGGCAACTAGTGCCCATGTATACAGTAAAACCCCACGTATTTCCCCCAAGTGGGTAGCGAGTAACAAGCTGAAAAATATTCACCCATCTAAAGCCGGTACTTTTAATTCAAAGAAATGGTCCGTGAAAGTGTTGGGTGTGAGAGCACAGAAAAAAAAAAATATATTACTACTTCTCTGTGGTGAAATAGAAGCCCGACGTTGCTACGATTTGCCGGAAACACTGATCCCTATACAAAGCCTGTTTGGTTTCAATTCAATGATATTTTTTGCTTTCAAAAAATCTGCTGATACAATTTAAGAAATTGACTTTCAACTTAAATGAGTCAGCCCTGTAACTGACAGAAATCAATGTTCTTAAAAAATGTTCTTTCAAATTGTTATCACACACGAATGAAATTAATACATAAGCAAAGAGAGAAAAAGTAGTAACAGAAATTTTTTTAGTGTGTTTTTTTTTTTCAAACTATTTACAAAACCCTCCCTTTTTACCACACGTGCACACATTCACAAATAATTTTAATTTAATTAATTTCCTCCGGAGTCATTCTTCGGTAAAAGGAAATGACGACACACATTCATATTAAAAGCTTCTTTTTATCTTTTCTCTTTTAATTTTAATGTTTAGTTGAAGCAACATATATTTATTCCCTTTTAACTTGATGGAATATCTTAATTAAATTACAAGATTTCACACCTACACTTTTTTCATATTACTTACGAAATGTTGAAAGAGAATGTTCAGACGAGAAAGAGTTTCAAAGGAAAAAGACTGATTGCCAGAATTTCAGGGGAAAAAGATCTCGAATCCAAGGTTCAAAGAAATATATCCTCAACAAACTGTAATTACGTCAGACTGGCTTTACAAACTTGTATTGATTGCTTCTTAACTCAAGTATTTCTCCCATCTATATCCGAACCGCGGTCTGTGATTTGCGAACGAAACTAAACATGCAAACAAATTTCATTCATTGAAATGTTATTAACGTGCTATTCGAGTTGGTAAACTTCGAAGGATGGGTCCTATAGTGTTTTCAGTAAACTCGGCTTTAAAAATATCCGTTCAATTTACCCATACGGAGACTTGAACCTGTGACCATTCGCACAGAAATCAAACGTGCTAACCTTTAGACCAACAGGCTGGTTCAATTCGTAATGCTGACTTTGGTTTCCCAGAGTTTCCCTCGGCTTCACCACGTAAATGCCTGAATGGTGCTTACACAAAGGCACTGGCCGCTATCTCCGGAGGAGTACACACCTACGAACATAATTTCTTAGACGTGGGACGAGAATAGGACACTGCTACCTGCCTAGCTCATAGAAAATAATTGTCGTCGCGATTCTGTGTATGTCCTCGGGATTCGAACCAGGGAGCGATGGCAGCAGACATTTCCTTACCCTACTCTTACCATTACCTTAATTGTCCATATTTTATCCTCATCCCTTCTATTTGTTATCGAGAACAGAATAACCTCATTTTGACTCTTGGGCACCGTAGTTCTTAAGCGAAATTGGTATTCTCGCTTTCTGTGCGTGGTCATGCATTCAAGTCCCTTGAATGTCCATTAAACGAAGTGATTCGCAACCAAACCACCAAAAACTGTATGTCCCGTCATTAGAAGCTTGTTTAGAACGCTCATAACAATTTAATCAACCATAGTTCTTGAGATATAGGATATGCATTATTCTGCAATGGAGATTTTCAACAATAACAACAACAAAGAAACTTGTTTTAAGACTTTCACAACGAATATTTGTTATTTTACTAATAAAACTCTCTTTCAGAAGTTCGTTGTGTTTATGTATTTTGAACCCGACGATAGTTTCGTAAGCCTTGCTGCTCGCATCGCCAGGGAATTTTGTTTGTTGTTAAATTACGGAATATCCGGGGAAAAGTTTTATTAGTAAAATGTCAAATAACAACAAAAACAAACTTGGAATTTCTTTTTCGTCATATTCTTACATTACAGAATGATGATGATTGATGTTATTCACGGAGGTAGGTTTCTGACCTGAATGTCTCTAGCCAAGACGAACTGAAGGTGCTTTGCCAGTGCCTTCACCAGATATAAATGCCCAATGTACGAGACGTAAATTTAAAGTAAAGTTCCGAACTATTTCTGCTCCACTGGAATCGAACCAGAGATCTCCCTTAATTACAAGGTAAAAAGCGTATCCATTCATCTGCTGGGAAAAACATATCACAAGACAAAGGCCAGAAACAATCGGAAAATAAAGAAGATCCACATAATCCCTGTGACGTAAGAAAGAAAATTGCTGATTTCACGTCGGCGCAGTTTCATGAGTAGAATTTTAAGCTTCTACCTTTTGTAAAGAAAACCTGTTGATGTTACTGCCCTGCCACCTCTACTGGTAGCACAGTGCATAGTTCCTTGTCAGAAGCTAACAGGAAATTGTCATGTGGAGAGCCTTCTTCTCTTCATCCATTTGTCGAGAAACCCGACTGAACTAACTAACCTATGCAAGCACGTATTTAGGGGGTGGGTCCGGACCTCCCCCCCAAAATAAGAGTTTTATGGGAAAATAGTATAACTTCAGGCGTAATTAAATATATCTAATATACATTTCATGCCCAGACACACCTTGGACCCCCCCCGGAAGCCCTTGGATCCCTCCCAAAACCAAATTCTGGATACGTGCTTGAACCTATGACTTCAAGTATTCTGTCAAACTGTTTTCGACAATGCTACTAGAAAAATCTAGTAATTTCAGAAATCTAATAACCAGTGAACATCGTTCCTAATATCTTTGATACATTTATGTCGCAGATACCACCAAACCAAAACCCAGTAACGTAATAATTACAGATGTCCCTATGGATTCGTAGCTCATAAACACTTGATTACCCAAACATTCAGAATAAATAAATAACAGTTAAAATTACTCAACATTCAGTTTTGTCCTTCCCGCGAAGTAATAATAGTTGTTTCATGTGAAAGTATGAGAGTGACCATGTATTGCGACCAATTCACTAAAGAGGAACTCATTTTTTTTTTCTATACTTTCCATGCTTCCTGCATGAACAAGTAAATGTTGTTTACTCTCGTATCTAGTGTCACCTATACGGATGGATCACGCCAGTATATCAAAAAAAGAATATTGGAAGGACAGTACACGCAACAAGCTACAAAAAAGAAATATATGCGGTAGAAAAACATTGAAAGACGGAAAAGCCTGTAGTGTATTTATAATAGTGATGATGACCTTTCAGTGAAGATCGGATGCTGAACAATACAACCGGAAGGGAGGTAACCAAATTGCATTTTTGTCAGTAGGAAAATACAGCAACTGTCCTCCAGAAAAAAAAAAAGAAAAAAAAAAGTAAAACATTTTGTTTCCTGTAGCAGAAACAAATCAGCCTAATTCGTAGCGCCGTTCTGTAAATCATTTCATCACTAGCGGGTTTCACCAATACATGTCACAGTAAAATTGACCAATTTTGTTGTTTGTCCCAAGTGAGTGAATAACGACACCAACTAAATGGCTTCCGAAAAGCCAGAATATTCTGTGGATTTTCTTGTCAAGTATCTCGGATGTCGAAATGCCAATGGTCTTTGGGGCATTAAACATACCAAAGCTCCAGTACACGAAATGGTAACTGTAGCCAAGAATATGAAACCGGGTGATAATTTGCCGTATGTTGTAATGACCATTACAGAGGAAGGCGTTCGTGTCACTTCGGAACCGAAAGATCGTAAAAATGTTCCGGAAATGTTTCATGCTATTGATACAATATCATATGGTGTACAAGATCTTGTCTATACTCGTGTGTTTTCAATGATTGTTGTCAAAGAACTTGGTGATATGAAGGGACATCATCCCTTTGAGTGTCATGCTTTTGCTTGTGATAGTCGAAAGACAGCCAAACTTATTACGAAATCTTTAGCTTCTGCCTTCAAAAAATATAGTGAAACTGTGAAAAGTGTTGACAATAAAAGGAAGAAGACGAGTGACGTGTTTGGTATTGATCTGCGAACACCTGAGGAAAGAGCAGCCGGTCTTCAGTGTCTCCAGGGTACTGACTCCGAAGCTTGACATGTGAAACTAACCTTCTCAACTATCTTCGAGACTCAGACTTATTTTTTTTTTTCTTCGTGAGTGTTTTCTTTTCCCTGTGTTTCATTTCTTATTCTCTGTGACCCGCTTTGTGCATTAGAGATTTAAGAATTATCACCGCCTCAGGCGAAAGTTTAAAAACATTTCCAGCTAACATGCTGTGGCCAACTTCAGAAAATAACATATCATCTTATTCTTTTTAATGTTGTGGTAATGTACGTCCTTGTATGAATAATGAAAAGTGAAGAAATGTGCACTACATTCAGGCTTTTTAAAACAACATCCGAGTGCAAGTGATCTGTGTGATGTGTCTTCTCGAGTGCGTAGGAATTCAATGGAATAAAGGTACTCTATATATATGTGATATGTAACCATAACACGGAAAAATGTATATGTTCTTACACCTGAATGGGAATTTTTACTTTGGAATTTAATTTCTTTTAGTTATTTATTTCTAAACTATGGGAGATTTTGTTTAATTTATTTATATATTTAACTTACGTGTAATGGAATGAACTGGTTTCTTGTCAAAGTATAAATCTCGGCGAGTATCCTTCCGGGAAATGGGATGTGTGAATGACGTTTTTTCAAAGTAGGCTACCAACCAGGCACTCCTATTTGAGCGCAAAAGAAAATCCTGAAAGACACTAGTCATTATGGCTGACAGCAAGATCGAATATCTCTTCAGTGTCGCTGTGAAATGTCTGACCTTCATATCTCACAGTGCAGCCGATTCCAAAAAATCTGGCCAAAAGTAATGATCCCAAAATCTGTACTCGTGGTTCTTTTGGGCCGCTGATTACGAATCTGAAGTCAGAGTTGCAAAATGTAACTCCCTTCATCCTCTATTGACAACCCCTATTCGTGAAACAGCCTGTATCACGAATCGGATCTAGCGAACTATAAGCCCGATTTTGATGCTTGAACTTGTATTTGAAAGCTCTTTACCATACTAAAACAGAAAAAACATTGGGTCGGTAGGAGCTACCTAGGATCTACTAGGGCGGTTCAAAAAAAATAATGAAAATTTCACATTTCTGGTAATAGCATTGACCCCAGGCCATATAAGCGGTCGGAACTTCCGGAATCGTAATATAGGCTTCAATACATTTCAAACGGTGTATCACACGTCAAAATTGGTGAAAGGGTTCAAAAGTTATGACCTTTTCAGCTCAATCACATAATTTTGACAAATGATAAAAAAGGGCCTCTGTCATTTTGCTTGAGCAAAAAATGGTCGGTACCAGGGGGTTTTGGGAGTCAATTGCGGACCTAGTAGAGGCAAATTGATTTTTTTTTTTTGGATAGGAGTTACCGTTTTCGAGATACGGAGCCTACCATTGTCCAAAATCGACCTTTTGTATGAAGACTATGCACTTAATTTATATGCAGCCTTACAAAATAAGTGATACCAGTACAAGAACCCCTTCGGGGTAGAGGGAAGAGTGACGCAAGAATTCTACTCCCAAAAGAAGTAATATAGGATTTGTGTTATTGTGGGACAAATCACTTAATTTTATTACAAAGGAAACAATTCTGCCATAGTGACACAAAGAAAGTCAATCACAAAATGGATATTACTTCTTTTGTAAGTAGAATTCTTGCGTCACTCTTCCCTTTCCCCGAAGGGGTTCTTGAACTGGTATCATGTTACAACCAAGATGTATATAATTTTCATGATTTTTGGGTCGCTGATTACGAATCTGAAGTCAGAGTTGCAAAATTTAACCCCATAAACAATATTTTAACATTTTAGCGTATACTTAAATGATATTTTTAAAATGAAATATTACGTTGGTTTCTATAAATGATTCCTGATTGGATGTAAATTGAGTAATAATTAATACATACATTTACAAATGCTTGGTATATATAATAACGGAATTATGATAAAATTAATTTTTGAAAATTAGTTTTTATTAATTATAACCATCTATCAATTTATTGTATTAAAAATGTGCTTACAAAAAATAAGTCGGCTTCATCCTCAGGCGATAAATTTATAGATCTATGATTGTCTTCTGATGTCGAACATTCTGAACCCGAAACAACGTTTTGTTCATCTTGTTGACTAACTCTCACAGTTAGTTGGAGCCAATAGCAAATGAACAACTTCAGTTGACAATTTCTCTCTCTCTCTCTCTCTCTCTCTGTGTGTATATATACCAGGCACGCACACACACAAACAAACACACTTATTCCATGTCTTCCAATTTATCTTCTTTTGAGGTTAGATTTGTGAAAAACAACATTGCACGATCTTTATATCTTTCACTTTTCATTTAGTTGTTTATTCTAATAATATAACTTTCACTCGCTTTGCTTCACTGGGGGTGCTGCCCCCTAGGCCCCCCCTGGGGGTTGCACTCCCATAGGGGAGGTTTACCCCATTGTAGTCCTCTTGGTCATACACCTTCATACCAAATTTCCCTTCTCTAGCTTCAGTGATTCGAAAAATGGTTTTTGGGGCGGCCATTTTGTATTAAAGATTGCGATTTTTTTCAAAATGTTGTAATATTTTCCTAAACTAGTCGTGATGATACACCTTTATACCAAATTTCGTATGTCTTGCTCAAACAGTGTGGACAATTATTTTTTGGGTACGCCATTTTGGATCTATGATGGTGTCTTTGGATACATTGTGTAATATTTTCTTAGCCTACTAATGATGATGTACCGTCATACCAAATTTCGCTTCAGTAGCCCCAGTGGTTTAGTCTGTGTATCTATACAACTATTGGATTTTGGGCGGACATTTTGGATCCAAGATGGCGACGTTTTCCAAATTTGGGAATTTTTTCCTCTACCTACTAGTAATGATGTACCCTCATACCAGATTTAGTGTTTCTAGCTCCAGTAGTTTGGCCTGGGAATTACCATGAATAAGTTAGTCAGTCAGTGACCATGGGGCTATATTGTACGTGGTTATCAAAAAAATTAATAAAAAAACAGAGGGCAACTTGAAGCAGAACTTTTTTGTTTTATCATGAGGAAAGTACATTTGGATATAAGTTAAAATAAGTCACTTTTTATAATAACATATCGTATTTTAAAGATTTCAATTAATAAAAATCAATAACAATTATCGTTTCACTAATAATTTATATTTGATTAATTATTATTTGGTAACGTTCTTTTTATATTTTACGTACTTTCAGATGTTGATTTCATTTCATTTGATGCTTCAGTCTAGAGTTTTTATACAACTTTCAACACGTGCGTCGTTGACTACCTCAGTAACACAATCGATGCCAATCGAACAAAGGTAGCTTTGCGACTCCTATTCTGGGGCAGGTAAAAGGAAATAAACACTTTCATAAGTAATTTCTGACTATTACAGATGTAGTCTACTGTAACCAACCCAACATGAAAAAATCTCTAACTAGTTACTTTTTTTTTTCTTTTTTTACTTTTGGCCAGCTTTTCTTGAATCGGCCGCACTGTGCATCTGGACTACGGAGCTTCTCCTTCGTTGAGTTGAATTTTATTTGAGGCCTTTAGGCATAAGGCTCAGGCCGGGATAGGAAAGAGGAACGGATTCGTATAGGTGTCGGCCAGGGCCTATCTTGAAGCTGCTATCCCTGCATTTGCCTGGTGTGACGGACGAAAAGCTCTGGGAAAACCTCAGTCAGAGTGGTCGGCCACTGTTATCGAACCCACGTCCTCCCGAATTCTCTCCAACGCTCTACCACTGAGCTACGGCGGCTCGGTTTCTACTTCGTTATTTAGTAAGGTTGTGATGACTTTTCCAGGTTAAGAATTTCATGACAGCAACAGGCTTAAACTTATACTTTCAAATAAGTTGATATCTAAACTAGTACTTAAAGGATACAGCTCCCGTAGCCTAGTGGTCAAGGTTACCGACTTCGCGCGGCAAGTAGGTTCGACCCAAGGTTCCTTGAAGGAACGTTGGGTTCGACCTGCTGTTGGCCATACTGGCTGAAGTTTTATTGGCCTTCCCTCAGTTTCAAGCAAAGAAAGCTGGTATGGTACGTAGTCAATGGTACTAACCGATGCCCTCTTCTTCTGCCTCTAAAAGAACTCGAAGACCTTGAGACGGGCTCAGGGTAACTGTCTGGTCTGGCACATAAATTGATGTTAAATTTGTTAGTACAGTCAATCTTCTAACTTACCGATACAGTAGTTGAATACCCCTGCAGGAGCGTCTCATTCCAAGTGACAAGTTTCGACATCAAATTTGACTGCTTCATTATAATCTCAATTTGCTTAACTTATAGTTATGTGTTGAAGTGTCAGCTACTGGCTAAACACGTCACAAGTTTATTTATTTATTTATTCAAAACATAACACAACAGGCAATATGCCTAATTACAGTGCTTGCGTGTACATGATAGTAATTACAAGATACAAGAAACAATCATATTACTTCACCTGCAGTTCTTTTAAATTCTTTGTACGTCATTCCAAATATATCTACATTAACTTTAGGTTCAATTTTGTTGTAGAAAGCACTCATTCTCCAAATTGGGGATTTATATATAATTTCAGTCCTTTGCTTTTTGCAATAGAATGTCCCATTATTACCTAATCTAGTTTTAGTGTTCGGAACTTGAATAAAAATTTTCGGAATTAAATCAATACAATCAATTTGATTGTGTATTAATTTGTACAGAAATATTAAATCATTTAAATGCCTTCTTCGTTCCAAAGTTTGTATATTAAAATTGCTCACTAATTCCCTGTATGATATGTAT
>JAGDQP010059876.1:0-12300 GCA_022664845.1 Lepisma saccharinum
TTGCTATGAATCTATTTCGTTCCTTGTGTGTGTTTCGGCTTGTTATCATGTATTTTGTTTTCTCCACGTTCGCCTGCAGACCTGTCTCATCGCAAGCCTCTACTAAGACATCGGTGATACTTTGAAGTACATCTATTTCTACATCCGCGTATACGAAAAGTTAGTTCAAGTCATTCAGTGTCCCTTTTTGTCCTCTTTTACTTTTAGAATCGCAAATTCTAACGTAAAGTTAAACGGAAGGGGTGATAAGGCATCGCCCTGTTTTAATCCGCTGCGAATCTCGAAACTATCTAACATATTATTACGTACATGTATTCTGCTTCTGGGGTTCCTGTCCTGAGACACATTCTTACTAGTCTGACAAGTTTTTTTTTTTCGGAATTCCAAATTGTACCAGGACATTGTATAGTTGCCCCCCTCCCCTTTTGATAGAGTCATATGCTTTCTTAAAATCTATGAACAACTGGTGAACTGTCTCACTGCATTCCCATTCCCACTTCTTCTTAATATTTGTCTCAAGGCAAAGATCTAATCCAAAGTAGCTACTTTTTTTTAAATCCACATTAGTGATTTCCAATTTTTTCATGTACGTATACGCTTAGGCGTGTTAGCAGGATATTACTCTTTGCAACATGTTGGGAGTAAAGAGAATCCGCGGTAATTATTACAGTCAGATTTATCGCCATTTTTATAAATCAGAACTAATATTGAGGTTTTCCATTCCTTTGGGAGCTTCTCTTTCTCCATATAGCACTTATCAATTTATGTAGTTCCTTGACTATTGCTGTTTCTCTCGGTTTAAATAATTCGGCTGAGATGTTCTCCGATGTGTAGACCTTACATTTTAAGAAGTCCGTTGACATAGCTTTACCATACATCAAGAATTTTAGTCGGATCCCTCTGAAGTTCTTCACGTTCATTTCCAATCAACCCTAGCCTTCCCTCGTATCTTTATTCAACGAGTTAACCCCTTTGTATAGATCTCATATGTTATTTGTCTTAGGGCAGACCGGGGCTATTTGAGTATAGTAAGAGGAAAGTCAAAATTTCGCAAAACCGACGTACTTTAGAGTTTAAATAGTTATGCCATAATCTACGAACATTATTATAGTACAATATATTAAAGAATAAAAAACCTGTTAAATCATGGAATTCTATTTGGGTTGCTCACGGGGCTATTTGGGTCTTTCGCTGTATTAACATTGTTTACATTAATCACATTAGCGCTCATGTATAGTCTTAAATTATACCCTTTTCTATATAATTTGTGAAAAAAATACATTAATAAACATTTTCCCTCAACCCTGTTTGTTTAAATAAACTCGAACAAGCGAACAAACAGTTCTTCATTAACGTAGTCACTATCTGATAAGGAAGCATGACAAGCCGGTGGTAGATTGTTGACGAGTTCTTCTCTCAAACGCTGACCTTTAAAAATAACAAATGGTGGGATGTATTATTGTCCAGCTGCGTTGCAAGAGACTATTACAATCACATTCTCACCTTTTTCGACGCTAGTGAGAGCAACCACCTCTTTTTCTCCTTCTTGGCAATGACCTTGCTTGGGTTGGTGTTAAGAGGAAACCCTATTTCATCCACGTTGCATATACGCTGTGGTTTTGTGTTGACACTAATCGTCGAAGTAGCAGATTTCAACAGTTGAAAAAATCACTCTTTGCTTCCTTATTAATGCTCTCAGCACGAGCTGTTGAAAGTCCCTCTGGCTTTCGTAATGATAAGTTCGGATGTCTTTTCATGAAACTTGAAAACCAATCTTCACCAACTAATCCTTTGTTTCTCCAAGGATGCGTAATTTGATTTATTATTAGATATCGATGAACAGCTTTACGAATCGTTTCAGGGCTGCAGGCTAGTCCTTTTCCCGCGAGAGTCATAATTCGCAACACGAACTCTTCCTCCTGTCCTTCTGTCAGTACTGTGGGGTTGTCCTATGATGTTCGGTATTGCACTTTGAACTTCCTTCGCAAAGTTTCCAATTTACATTGTAGAGCTGCGAAGCTCCATGTAAACTCAAATCACGTTTTGTTATACTTTGGATGGCCTTCTCCATGTCTGCATTATTTCACTCGTATTTATGTTTTGATTTGTATGTCCGTACCATTTAAAAAGAAAATGAAATGTTTTGTTTTACATACATGCATCATGTAGGCTAAACCATAAATACAAAATTCAAATTCAGAAATTAAATAAATTCACATAAGTTTACACCTGACTCAAATAGCCCCATTTTTTTCGACTCAAATAACGCGGTTTTGCACTTTTACGTAGGAACGTACTACTTTCACATGAGACAGAGGAGAGCAACGAAAACGGCGTTTATAACATGCGGAGTTCTGATTTACGCATACGGTAATAATTTTACAAATATATGCATTTACACAATTACACCTTATATCATACAGCCACTATTTTATATCAGAGCAAAATATGAAGTATTGCAGCTCACCTTGCTCAGAATAGTTGCAAATTCACAGCAACAGATAAGAAAGCAGCAGACCAACCACATACACACCTTCCCTTTGCCAACGAACTCACAACTGAAGGCAGGTTCAGCGTACTGGTGCAGATATTAAATGCGCAGTGACATTTTTTCTTACGTTTGACCCACATAGCCCCTTGACTCAAATAGCCCCGGTCTACCCTACCGTTTTCTTGTATCTTCTGAATTTTCTGCGTCGGATATTTGTTTTATGTTTCTAAATCCGCGCGTGACGAGACGATTCGCATTACTGTATTGGTTGAATTTGCTTCGGTTTTAGCCATCGCTGTCTTGCTTGCTTCGGTTTTAGCCATCGCTGTTCCTCTTGAAGCTTAAGGCATTTTTCTTCAAACCAAGGCTTGTTTTTATGTCATTTCTTCTCACCTACACGTTCTTTTGCTGCGGATTCCGAATCGCCTCCCATATCTTCTCCATATCAACTTCATTATTATTATTATTATTATTATTATTATTATTATTATTATTATTATTATTATTATTATTATTATTATTATTATTATTATTATTATTATTATTAATGATATCTTTATCATCACTTAAACCAGCTAAAATTTCGAACCTATTCGAGATTTCGATTTGGTAATCTGTTTTTAAGCATGGGTTATCTAATAGTCTTACTTCGAATTTCCTTTGTTTTCATCCTTTGCTTTCTCTGTTTACGATGCACTACCTTTCCCTAACTTTAGTGATCACTAACCGATGTCTGTTACCTTCTGCTCTAATGTCCTTTGTAAGCCCTAATGTTCTTTATGTTAATATATCTTCGTCTATCTGATAATATGTGATCTGGTTGTGTGTTTTGACATCCGAAGATATCCATGTGTATTTGTGTTCATATCTTTTGATATCGTGAAGGTTATCAGTAGAGCTAGGATTTTTATCTAATTACATATTCTATTTGTAGTTCTGTAGAACGCAAGGTAGTAGAAATGTTAATGAATTGTAACATTATCATCATAATATTTGAATTTTATTTTACATATTTTTAAATATTTCGTTCTATGTTACATATTTCGTGTTGATTTTACACAAACCTATATATTTGCAATTTTCTTTCTAAACTTTGCTTTTCGACTACATTAAAAAAAATTCCACGGGTAAGATTGTCAGTATATACAGGGTGTTGTAAAACAACATCGATTGAACCACCTGATATGAAAATATGAAAAAGGGAGTATAGACCATCTTTGATGCACAAATGCTTCGTTTCGGCGCTATAGGCTGGCAAAAGGCTGGGAAAATGAACTCTAGAACTTGATATTTCCATTAAAAGTCGAACTAAAGCGGCATGATACCTTCAAATATGCTCTGTCCAAAATTTTGGAATGGATGAGCAATGGATCCCCTATAGCAAAGAGGATATTTCCAGACATTCTTTCGAGTAAATGTAGGTCGAAATAAGCATGACAGGACCACTTGCCCCTGTGACAACTTGGGATGTGGAAAGGTCGTTTTCAGCGCAGAAGTACATCCTTTCGGATCGGCTGTAATCTATGACTGTAGACAATGTGGTAAAATAGCTGGTAGTGAATTATCAAAATCATCATTAGATCATTATTTTATGTATGAATAGATAAGGGAATGTTAATGTTTATCCCTGCAATAAATATTTTGTTGATTTGATATTAAATATGTTATGCAAACTAATTAGAAACACTGTTCATTCTGTTCCTATTTCATGTTAGTGTAATACTCTCGTTAGGTCATTTCACCATATACATAAATTCTGCCTTATTGAAAACATAATATTCAAAGTTTGCAGGTGTACAGACTCGGAGCTCAGATATAGATGTAAAACACGAAGCAAGTAGAGAACTTGTTTTCCTTACATTTTCTCAA
The DNA here is from genome assembly GCA_022664845.1 of Lepisma saccharinum. Classification (NCBI taxonomy): domain Eukaryota; kingdom Metazoa; phylum Arthropoda; class Insecta; order Zygentoma; family Lepismatidae; genus Lepisma; species Lepisma saccharinum. Next base: position 4,361 of record JAGDQP010059876.1, read on the forward strand.
ATGCAAATAAGGTAAAAAGTATGCAAAATATATTAAATATAACGAACTTTTAAACAATTCGAGTTAGCCCAGGTGGAAGGGTGATGAGTCTTGTATGACATATTTATTATGAAAAATGATACATGGTAACACAGAATTTTGACTGTTACCCTAAATCACCATACATATTCCCCAGCGCTACCCCTGCCCTGAATGGGCTTTGCAGTCGGGCTTGTCATCACCGTATACTGGATCACTTCTGGCCTCCGAACTTTGTCCATCCTTAAACAAAATAACATAGCCACGAAACTTCGTACTACATCAATATTCCAAAAATCACATAATATACAGTAAACATAAGAAGTACCTACTAATAGTCTTTAAACCAAGAACTTTTGTAACAACCGTCGTACCAAAAAGATGTACTCCGGCAAAAACACAAACGTTGCAATTTTAATGGCAGCACATCATTACACTATTTTTCAGTATGATATACGAGGTGGGGTGCCTTATTACATACTCAAAGTGAAATAAAATGTTGCTCTAATGCGATAAGTGTAATATTCATACGTATAATCAGCAAATGGACAAATTTCACCTAACCTAACCAATCTTTACCAGGAGTGGTACTGTAGAGAACTTTTGAAGCAGTGAATTTTGAAAATATATATATATATATATATATATATATATGTCTATTTTTAGAAATCGCTCGTCATACAAAAAAAGTGATACAACTTTAAAAATGCAATATTTCAGACAAGAGAGAAAACATAAGCTACATTAACGTAATACAGTCTTAACAATGTTCCTTTCTATGACTATACTCAAGCTACAAATACGAACCTTTCCCAGATATCAGAGTCAATGCTTGTCTATCCCACCGTGTATTAACTCAAAATACCCACATTTTGAGTTGTCATTTACATGTCAGATGTATTATTAAGAAATTAATTAGTCAGACTTTTTATTTTCAATAACCTGTGGAGGCAAGTACTGGCCTCATGTTTACTCATACCTTGAACTCTAGGTTTTGAATAGAAGCAAGGGACACACAAATTCTTGTTCATTAATTAATACGTATGGCATATTTGGTTTAAAATAAATTCCGTTACCAAAATCCTTAATGAAATACGAGTATACCAGTAATTTTATTTTGAAAAAGTTTGCTACAATTTAAGGGTTTAATGAGTATCTCTAACAAGATAGCTGTGGATTTAGATTAAGCCTTCGTTCACATGGCAACGCCCCCAAGAAATTTAGGTGGCGCTTCTCCTTTTATATAAAACAAACACTTATTTATGTGAATATAAACACAAATTATATGTTCTTATTTTTAATGTTGTAGCTAACAATTCAGATGGTTGTATACGTACGTCATTTTGCTGTATAGGGCTACATATAGTTTCAGATGTATATTTAAGCAACCATATCCTTTTATGAACTAGGTCAAATACAGCCACTTATTTACCAAAATCACGCAAAAAATAATTCCTATGTTTGCACACAATGACACACATACATAGTTATACGGAAATATACAGAGTAAAACTAATATAAAGAATTGGGGTATGAGAAGGGAGGAGTCTTGAATTCATATGATTGAAGTTACGTAGTTGCTTTAGGGGACCTTTAGGCATTCACTTTAGCTGAAATTTCATTCGGAACTTGAGAATCGAAACATTGGGTCATAAAACAAAACAAACTTCTTTTTAAAAGAATAAGGAAACCTTGTCACACATGTATGTATGTATATATATGTATGTTTCTCATGTATGCTGAACACTGATGAACATGCATACAGCATGTGAGTTTACACGCGAAACACCCGGTTCTGTCAATAGCTAGCAATCAGTAGTTATTATTGTGTAATTTTTAAGAAGTTGAATTGCGTGCACATTTCAAGAGTTGTTAGAAGTCCTGATCTGCCGCAGAAAATACAGACAATATTTCACAATCTTTAAGCATTTGCATACCTAAATTGTTACGCCTATGGAAATAGTTGTTGTTACGTGCTTGCCTAGAAAATCGAGACGCAGTTAATCTTTATGTGTACATTCAGGTGCAAAAAAGACACATTTTTTAACGAATAATAATAAGTGACCTTAAATATATAATCTAATTGAGCAAAGAAGGCTTTCACGATAGCTGGCAGACTATCATGCAAATGCGGTACACAAAAGCACACATGTTTGTAATCACTTCATATTATCCAGCCAGTTTTTTTGTGTCACTGTGTGTGTGTGTGTGTGTGTCACTTAAAATAGCAATAGTTTTTTCGCTGCAGCCCCTCTATTCCATCTCTGCCTTGAACTGATGGTACTTCCCACTAACATAGGATACAAAAAAACTTTTTAAAGACATACTTTTCTTAAACCATTCGTACTAAAAAGTAAAAAAATAATTTTGTTTATGCATGACTAAGAAGAAAAGAACGAGGCGCGCCAATTCAAGAATTTGTAAAACAACTGTATATGAGAGCGCACTTTTCTACTCATGCTTTTCTTTTTAGTCATGCATAAACAAAATTATTTGTTACTTTTTAGTACGAATGGTTTTAAGAAAAAAATGTCTTTAAAAAGTTTTTTTTATAACTTTTTTGGAGTTATTTGGGAGTTCGGATACTTTTTCCCAAGCTAATGTTTTGTGACCCAAATTCTAAAATGTTCTGTAACGAGACAAACCCAATATCGTTGCAGGATAAAGAAGTTCATAATAAAACCAATAAAATATGCTTTTAAATATACAAATATATAGAAATATATGAAGGTAACAATAGAATATTGTATTGTCACCCGACTTACGTCGCCGTGCAAAATTTAATCATTGTATGACGTCGGAAAATGACTTAAATTAACGTTGCAAGATTTGAGGACACCACGAACCTTTATGAATTAAAAAAAAAGAATGTAAAAAACGTTGATTTTGCGTTGATAATATTATGTAACGTTCACCTCTTTAATATTTAACTGCTGAATACAAGTTGATAAAAGATTACAAGTTATTATTCCAACATCAGTTAACACATCTACTTAATTATTCTCCTTGCTGTACAATATGAAGAAAATTTTCCTTAATGAATTCGTTCTTTTCTGTTACTTATTCACTTTCTTGAAGCTATAAATCAGCAATGTTCTATCAATATCAGATGGTTTAGAGTAATTCTTTATCGGAATGGAATGCTATTTTAGTAATTGTTTATTCTAGTAACTTCTGTCTTGCCCTGCAACTGAAGCGTGAGCTTAGAAGCTTCTGCAGCGTACACATAACTTCACCTAGAGGAAAGTGCTATTTACGAACAAGTCAAGAAGTACTTTCGGATATTCACCGTGACCTTTATTTTCGACCGAGAAATCTCATTCAAACTATTTTCCACTGAGAAGTGCAGAATAATGAAATCACTTGTCGAATTTAGTGGTATCCTACCATACAATTATGCATTAGAATGTGGAAACAAGTAATTTTAATAAAAATTTTACATAGAAAATGCTTATTAGTATTAATAAAATAATACAAAAAACGTTTTATGAAGATCATTCAGTTGTAATTGTACTTACGTTTTTCATTCTGTTTAACATACAGTATTTGACGTTCATTTTGTTGGTACTTGTAAGATATGTCGCTGTAGATCCGATTAATATTTCAGATCAATGACGACGGCCTTAATATGCATTGTTTCACAACCAGGGACATGAATGTTACTTCAGGTGTCAGTATAAAATGTGCTGCATCTGAAATATTAAATAAATAAATTATTAGAAAATCATTCGTCTGCTCTAAGTTCTAGCTATCCAAAATTTTACATATTCAATTTATTTAATATTTCTTCAAACCTTAATTAAAAGTAAGCTCATTGGATCAACAGTTCATGCAGGGTCTTGGGCTGCAAGTGACTTTCGTTCAGAAGATATCACGTGGGCAGCACAACTCCTCATCGTCGATTTATATGACTTTCGAGATCCGAGTTCCCTACTTCTTGATTTAAGAAGCTCCCCAATCGGCATCAAGACTCTATATCAACAACGAAATTAAGACACCCCAATTTGATTTCATTTGCAACTAAACTAAGAACTTTTAAACACTCGGGTAATTACTAGCTTATCTTTACCATACATTTTTACTAATAACGCATATCCTTGATCATTAGGATTTTATGATTGATTTTGAGAATGGAATCTTTACAACAATAATTAGGCTTCGAACTGAAACTGATATTTATTGACACGAAACTGATATTTATTGAAATCGGAAAAACGTTCATTTTTGTTGCTCCCGTAAGTTAAACAGAATGAGGTGTTAACAGAAAATATTACATATGAAATGAACATATTTCATCTTGTGGTTTCTTTTGAACTTCTTGGATAAATAGAGACAGTTGGCAATATTGAAATAATGCATAAACACATATTTTAAGAAGAAAGTATAGTACAGTAAGTCTTCTTGAAGAATGAATGGAGTGAAGAGGCTGATCAGTTTCCGCCCCCTAATCGAAATAAGACATGAACGGGCGGGTGGAGACCATGAGACGAGAGGCCAAGACAAAGGTCTTACCGCCCTGTAATCTCCTTCATCTAATGGTGCTATTACTCCAAGGGGAAGGGGAAGTAATACGGGGCCACCCGGTCCGGCCACACAGACAGACAGATTGCCTCTTCACTTCCACGGAGTGTTTGTGGAATAAAAATTGTATCTCATCAATAGATGTTCTACATTAATTGTAATTTCGCCACTCGTTCCCTTTCTGTCTCTATGGGCGTAGGCGTACTTTGGTTATTTTTTTAAAGTAAGAAGTTTATTCATATTTACGCAGGATTATATTTTTGCTACTAGTATTTCTTTTTAAAGTTATTTTATAAATAATACCTATACCCACCTTTGTTGATATTTGCCATTAGTTAGCTTTGTGGTTAAGTACAGTAACTGATACATCTAAAGAAAACTGTTATCTTTGTACGACTTTTCCGTTGGCATTTTTATATCTGTAAGACATTCAGAAGGCTCCTCAAAGGACTGCCGAGAAACTTCTCTGAGACATGTCCCTTATAGTAAGTGAAACCACAGATAACTGTAGTGAAACTGAGGGTTCTCAAGTTCTCAAAATTTATAGCTAAATATAGGCTTTATTGAAGTGTTTGTTAGTTAAATAAAGACACCGGATTCGATGTTTCAGCAACTAACATGTACTCATAAAGTTAGTACATAGAAGATGATGATTTGCTTGCTAGTAACATACGGTATAAACAAGCTTTGTTCTAGGGTGAAAATAACTGAAGTTCTTCACAGAAGGCGAAAGCTTTTGGTAATCATTTTTGAAATCAGGAAACTTGGCCAACGTTTACCATAAGCTGTACATTTTTACATTCTATTCTGTAGTTCACAATGGTTCGTGGCGTCTTCAAATCTTGCAACGTTAGTTTAACTCATTTCCCGACGTCATAGAATGATGAAATTTTACACAGCGACGGAAGTCGGGTGACAATACAGTATTCCATTGTTACTTTCATTATTTATATGTTTTAAAAGCACATTTTAATATATATTTTTTTTAATACAGACTTCTTTATCCTAAAATAAATACTAACCAGCAATGACGTAAGGTTTTGTTGGTTGCCGAACACTTTAGGATTTGGTTCATAAAACAGCTTGAGAAAAAAATAATGAAAAAGCTTTTTAAAAACATTCTTTTCTTAAATAATTCGTACTAAAAAGTGAAAAAAAAAATTTGTTTATGCATGACTAAAAAGAAAAGCATGAGGCACTCTCCCATATACAGTCACTTTATATATACTTGAATTGGCGTCTTTAAAAAGAATGTCTTTAAAAAACTTCTTTTTTTTTGTAGTATCTTCCATAATTGTCAAACTTGCGTCATTATCCACAATCGTTAACTTACATCGAAGTAGTGAAATGGTTACTCACACTAAAGAGAGGAAAACTATTGAATCGTTTACAAAATTTGTTCTAACTTTCGCTTTGCGTTCCCTATATTTCTTGACTCCCTATTTTATCACCTCGTTCTTAAACTACATTATCAGCCACTGATACAAATCTATTTGTTACAGAAAGTTTGTATCAGTGAGTAGTGTGCATAAGTCACAACATTTCATATTCTGCTATACTGAACCTCCATTTGAATATGCTATGTGTTTGCTTGTTTAAGAAATTCCATTGTGAAACCAACAATGGTCGGTTACCAAAATTCGAAAAGTTTCCGATAAAAGTCTGATTTGTTTCATAATCTCATAAATTAAATTTTCGCAACTAACCAACATTATCTGAATCTGAATTTTATTTACGGCCTTTAGTCATCTTTGGTTGAGGTCGGAATAACAGAGGAGAGAACGCCAGAGTGTAATGTGAAGGTACGATCTAGACATTGGCTGATTTGCTTGAGGTTGGCCGGCTACTGAGATCGATTCCACGCCGTTCTGAATGCGAAGCCATCGCTCTACAACTAAGCTACGTCCCTCGGTAAAACCAACATTCTTGTAGCTTTCCCGTTACCATTCCATCCCATTAAGTGAATACTGCAATATTATCTGTAATCAAACATAACCTCATTCATTGTTTCTTATCATAGAACCTATTATTTAGCGTTGCTTTCTAGTCTTGGAGAAAAATATTGTTTGAGATTCTATTTGTAAGCATATTATATGAATTAGGAACTTCTAGGACGGAACAAGTTAAAGGAGTATTCAAACCATTACATCCAGTAAATTTGCCGATTTGTAAGTATTTCATTACAATGCAGAGAGGTGTTTCAATTGTCCATTGAAGCAAAGTAACAGGTGCGTGTTCCTGATATATTTATGGAGAGAGAGAGAGCGGCGTGCAAGGGAGTGAGTGAAGAAGATTCGCATGACTACAAAAGGCGGAAAAACTTAGATCTAAGAAGCCCGTAAACCTCAAGTTCGTCAAAAAGTTTGCGGAAAAGTGGAAAATGCTGTTGACTTCTGGTGCTTCAGGTTCCTCCCTTGCCGGAGGGATGGGCACAACCGTCATAACAAAATGAAAAAAGAGATAAAAATGCAAAAAGGGGAAATACGTTCGTTTATACCTACATATTTGAAAGGAGAATCTTCCTTGAAAACAATGACCTACTGTTGTTATTCCGTGATTAGTTTGTGTGTACGGTGTAATGCTCCGTCCAGTGCTGTACACTTAATCGGTTCCTTCCCCCCCCCCACCTTTTATGTGTCTTTTTGAACATGCAGATAAACCTATGGTTGTTCAGGAGTTCATTGACTTTCAAGATTTGCCCTTCTACAATTCTTCAGTTCTACTGAAAACAAAATCATGTATTACAAATAAAAGACACAACTGGGATTTATGTATGTAATTTATTAGATTACCATGGAGACAATAACATTTTGGATATTTATCTGCTTTTTCTAACAACGTTAATAACTTCTAACCTTAAAGTACAAATATCACTGGTGAGGAAATGGACTCTTTTATCCTAAATTTGTGAAAATGTTACTTTTAACTCACAAAATACTCGCGAAATTTTTACATTTTGCTTGTATTCACGAATTCTGAAAATTACGCACAAAATTATACCATTTTAATTAATTCATTCACGAAAATAATGGCTAAACAATCGAAAAAAAAATTAGTCTTTAAAAACCGGATTGTTGTAGCACAGAGAATGTTAGAACGTAATACACTTTATCCTCCATTGAAAGCAGCAAATTTGCGAAAAATGTTTTGCCATCTAGCTGGAAAATACGAACTACATTATTACAAGCTCATTCATTGTGTGCGTTTGACGGTATTCGCGGTGAAAAGATTTGTGAAAACAAGTCGAACATATGAAGTATCACGCCATAATAAATCTCGCTAACTGAAAGAGTAAAGCAAAGTTTCAAATACAGCCTGTGAGAGATATTTTTCAAAGATTTCCTGTGTGCTGCTCAACAAACGAACAAATCTGACTATGATAAATTTGGAACTGTGTTCAT
>JAGDQP010059877.1:0-12300 GCA_022664845.1 Lepisma saccharinum
AAAAGCTCATATTCCTATCTTTAACATCTTTTTTCTTACGGGGCCCCCAAATCGTCGATTTTGCCATAAACTCTTGTTCCTGTATGACATGCTTCTGGCAGTGCTAACGTTTTCTGACGTGAAGAACTTGGCTCATGCACTGCCGTGCATGTTGATATCTGTACGTTTGTCTGACAACACTGCTAAGAATTCGCATTTTGATTCTTGCTTGTTTTGGTTTGTTCATCTGCTGAAAATGAAAGTCTTTCTGCTCAAATTTTGAAGTAAACTACGTTCGTAAGTTTGATAAGTAAGTATGTTGATGCAAGTTTTCGATAGATTTTGTATGTGCCTGTGTTGGAACACTCTCAGTTCTTTTATAATATCATAGTTGATAAATATTTGAGTAACGAAACATTGAAATTTAAACGGGGAAGGGTCTAACAATACGAAACTACGAAGTAGGGTGACTGTACCAGGATGAGACCAGTTGCCAGTGGGTGCAATAAAGGAAACAAACGGTAATAGTAGAGTTTCTATTGAGTACAGAAGGAAACAAAGTACTTTTGATACTTCCACAAGGTTTAATATAATGTAGTCCCCAAATGCTGTGCAAGGCGCGCAATACGTGAACTGAGTTACAAGTTACAACTAATCCGAACAAAAACACCAGAGGTGCAAAAAGTGGAGCCAAGTTCTTTAGCCCTAAAAAATGGGAGACGGATGAGCCAAGTTCCTTGGTGACAGCATGTAACAGGAACAAAGGAACTTGGCGCGAGGTGGCAATAGCCTTAGGGTTGGTGGCGGTGGACGTAGTGGGTTTTAGGATCCCCACCATCCTTATAGCTTGAGGATCATGAACCTTGCCACCTCGCGCCAAGTTCCTTTGTTCCTCTTACATGCTGTCACCAAGGAACTTAGCTCATCCGTCTCACACCTTTTTAGGGCTAAAGAACTTGGCTCCACTTTTTGCACCTCTGGTGTTTTTGTTCGGATTTCTCAGCTATTTGTACGTGTATAATATATATACTCGCTCGCTCGGCCTCGTTTAGGTCCTCGCCCCCCATAGCTGGCTGCGCCCCCAACTTCGAGTTTTTGGGTACTTACACCTCTTTATCGTAACCACTCTCCAGGACACTGTGCTTCCATGTTACAGATTTTTTCCCATACCCACCACCCGTATTTATTGAAACATAGGGAAGCTTTGCCATATTTATTGTAACCTACTTGTGATGATACAGCAAATTTGCTTCCTGCTGGCGGCCCGAAAATCCACCACCACCAACCCTAAGGCTCGAACATCATCTGGTGTTTTGCTCGGATTTCACAGCTTTTTATACGTGTATATATATATACTGGGTTCGCCTCGCTGGGTATGCTGCCCCAGAATTCTGTGTGCGCCCCAACTTCAAATTTTTAGTGTTACGCCCCCTTTATTGTGATCAGACTTTCTGGGGACAGCGCCCCATGCTGTGCAGACCTTTTCCCATATCGCCTCGGGGGCTGCACGCTCATAGCGGTGGTTTGATCCATTTATTGAAACATTTTCGTGGTGGTACACCTTCATCCCAAATTTCGTTTCTCTAGCTTCAGTGGTTTGGAAAATGGTATTTGGGCAGCTAAGTTGAATTAAAGAAAGCGATTTTTAAAAAGTTTTCTTACATTGCCGTTACCTACTTGTGATGGTACACCTTCATACCAAATTTCGTTTCTATAGCTCGAATGGTGTGGATAAAGTTTTTGTGCGGCCATTTTGATCCAAGTTAACAACTTTTTCAAAAATGTAAATTATTCCTAAACTACTCTTGTTAATACACCTTTATGCCAAATTTCGTATCCCTAGTTCAAACGGTCTGGAAAAAGGATTATGAAGTCAGCCATTTTGAATTCAAAATGATGTCTTTGCAGATATTTTGCAATCTACTAGTGATGATATACCGTCATACTTCGAAATTTCATATTTCAATTTTTAACATGTTTTTTTCTTACAGAACCTCAAAATCGCTGATTTCGCAATAAACTCTTGTTCCTGTATAGCATGCTGACGTTTCGTGACACGCGGAACTCGGCTGCATGCACTGCCGTACGTGTTGATACTCCCCTCGATTCGCTCGCGTCGCTGCGCCAAGAATCTCACGGAAGGCCGCGCATCAAACTTGAGGAGTTTGGAGGAACTGCGTCTTTTTATCACAACCAGAATCTGCAGTGCACTGCACCACATGATGCAGATATTCCCTCATACTCCAGAGCGTTGCGTCCGAATGGGGAAACTTCCACATTCTGCCTGTATAACATGCTCCTGGCAGTGCTAACGTTTGTGACGAGTAAAGCTTGGTGGGACACGCAGGGGTATTGGAAGTTGGCGCGAGAAACTAGACTCATCCATATTCCATTTCATCACTTTTTAAGGTTGAAGGAGTTGACTGAACAGTTTGCACTCCTGGTGCTTTTGCTCGTAATTCGCAGCTTTTTACACTTGTGTAATTTATATGCTCGCTTCGCCTCATTGGGGCGCTGCCTCCAGAATTCCAAGATGGCCTCGCTGGGGCGCACCGATTTATTGCACTCAGGCTCCAGCTGGGAACTGTACCCTAGTAGGGGAGATGAGCCGAATCTATTGTAACCTACTCGTAATGGTACACCTTCATAGCAAATTTCGTTTCTCTAGTTTCAGTCGTTATAAAGTGGGGCTTAGGCGGGCATTTTGGATAAAAGATGGACACATTTTTAACGTTTTCTTATATTTTCGTGACATACTCGTGATGATACACTGTCATACCAAATTTCATTTCTCTATCTCGAACGATGTGAAAAATGGTAATTCAGCTGCCATTTTGAATCAAAGATGGTTAATTTTTTAACTAAACTACTCTTGATAATACATCATTATGCCAAATTTCGTATCTCTGGCTCAAGCAGTTGGAAAATTGATTTATGACGCTCGCCATTTTGGATCCAAGATGGCGTCTTTAGAGATATTGTGTAATATTTTCATAATCTACTAATAGTGTTGTACTGTCAAACTAAATTTCATTATTCTAGCGGCAGCCGTATAGGCTGTGTATTCTTTAAAATTTTAGGCTTGGCGGCCATTTTGAATCCAAGATGGCGACCTTTTCAAAATGTCGGAATTTTTCCTTTATCTACTTATCATCCTCTACCTTCATACCAAATTTCATGTTTCTAGCTTACTCCAAACACCCTAAACAATATGATGAGTGTCAGTGAGTGAGTGAGTGAGTCAGTTAGCCTAAAATGTGCAATTTCAGGGGTCCACAACTAGAACATAGTTTGAGATACGAATATGAAATTTTGTACATCTGCACATATTTACCATATCTCCTTAACGACAAAAGCTCATATTCCTACCTTTTTTCTTACGGGGTCCCCAAATCGTCGATTTTGCCATAAACTCTTGTTCCTGTATAACATGCTTCTGGCAGTGCTGACGTTTTCTGACGGGAAGAACTTGGCTCATGCACTGCCCTGCATGTTGATACAAGATATCCGTGCAAATCTACTAGGAGGTACAGTGTGCAACTTGCAATATATTTGTCTCTTGTCTTTTCAAATGAAACAACAAATACAAAGCTGCTTTTTCTTTTATTCTGCACTGCCAGAGACTTTGTTTCGAAAAAACCTTACAATTTTTCTATTGTTAAGTAAATGTCAGTTCTTTTAAATTTGAGATTTGTCTTTTTTGATCAACCATTGGTACGGTTACCATATAGTATCGTGGGAAACTATATTGAGAACTGATCCACCCCGTGCATTACCGATTTCAGAGTAGGAAAGGTTAGTTTACGTTAGAAATAAAATATATGAGGAGTATTATTTATTTCCATCAGGAAAGTTAGGCTGGTTTTTGTTACTAGAAATAGTAAAACAGTGTTACTGATTGCATAAGGAATGCTGTGTATTGTCATCGACTCCCTTGGTCATGACAAAAACAAAGTTCTTAATGCTATAGGATAGGGTGGTCTAGTTATCCTTTCCCTTGCCTTCTGATGGATAAAGTTTTGTTTAGGTCAGTCAGTTATTGTGCCATATCTACGCACTATACCAGTAATTCTCTTACAGATAATTAACTCAGACAGTTCTATAAACACCTAGAGACCAACATTAAATGTGTTAATGGAAAGCTGTATTTCATAAATACGTATCCACTTTGGTCAACGTATTCACACACATGGCGCCATGCGGAATTCTGTCACTTCGTGTGATAAGCTTTGCTTTTGGGACCCCTGCTACCGCCAACTAAAATAATATACACAGACGTTTCTGTGCACCAAACGACAGCCAACAATCCAAAAAGTGTTACGAAAATTTTGTATCTACGTTACGAAGAGAAAAATGGCATAATTTTTACATTATAGCCTGTATGTTACGTAAAGGAACAAATGACTAATATTTTGGAGTTAAAATCCAAATCAAATCGAAGTTCATTAGCAGCGACTACGAAAGTAATTAACTAAATTTATCCTAACGTTTGTGTAGTCACTGTCTCTCCCGAGAACTCCCCCCTGCATTATTCATTTCTATTTTCATCACAGTGACATGTTTCGAACTAAAAGAAAGACGTATTTTTTATATATATTTATGCATCACTTGTGATCCATCAATTCATTTGGTAACGCCTAGAACAGGGTTTCTCAGCCTCTGGGTCGCGACCCGTAAGGAGGTCGCGAGGGAAGATGGAAAAATAAATGTAACTAGGATTTTGTAGGCTAAAACTAATAAATTTTAAAAAGAGTAGTTTATTTAGCTTGCTGTTTTTAATAATTACTAAAGATAATGTAATTTGTTGAATAGTTTCGGATGATATAATTAGGATATTTATTATAAATACAGGAAATAAACTGTTATGTTTTGAAGTGAAAAGCAAATATTACACAAAATAAAATAATTATGGGTCACCGGCTAAAAGCATGGTGAAAGGGGGGCGCAGGATGAAAAAGGTTTAGAAACGCTGGCCTAGAAAGTAGACAAAATAGCTAATATATATATATATATTGCATTAGATCACACATATTCACATGTAGTCAGTTGTTCTCCAGTTTTGATGCTTTGTCCGCTACGTGTCGCCACTGTCTCTTCAAACTTGTACTTTGTGAACACGTGAACTTCGCTCTCTTCCTCTCTACTTGAAAAAGTGTGAATACACGAAATATATGGACTTTTTTTGTGTGTACATGTGAATATGTGTGATCTAGTGCGTTAGTAAGCTGTAAGTAATCCTTTTTTCTCCTTCATTTGTCTTAAATTGCCTTCCCGGCTTTCCTTTGTACTAGTTATATTATTTCTGTGTTGGAAATGACTCAATGTAATCCCGCATCAATCCTTTTCTCACGTCTACGTTTGTGTATTCTTAACTATACCAAATCAGTTGCTCATGCAAGCTTTTTGCGCACGTGCTTGAATTTAGGCCTTACTCCTAAAGGACTGACTCCCAAAATCCCGCTCTCTGCCATAACACCAGTACACCGCCCGTTTCTCATACCGCTTTACAGATCTTTTGCAGTTGAAGTAACACTCAATATGCATTCCCTACACTTGCTGCGTGCAAGTAACCTGTTGACCTCCCATGATTGGTATAATAGAATTTACACCGTTTGGAACCAGGCCCGTTATCTACACTCCTCCATGAACCAGAAACACCTGAATAAGTTATCCCTGCTCTGTCGCCGTTCTTTTCAAACCGGATGTGCCCTGCCTCTTCCTCTCCCACACAAAAAGCACCAAGTTCCCTTACTTGCAGAACCACCATTACCATTACCTACTCCCATAACTCAACCACTCGGTAATAATAAAGAATCTGCACTCACTACCCACTCCTCAGAAATACCGGACCGCCCGGGAAATTCCACTGCTACCTCCATCGTAAACCTATCCAGCCATTACCTTACTCAACCTGAAGCTGACATCCTCTCTAAAGGACTTACTTTTTCCCCTTCCAAGCCGTACAATTCTTCCTGTTGTTAAAAGATATCCTTTCCTTTGCCCGCGGACTAAGGTGGCGCTATTTTTGGGCCCAAAATCCACCTATTCCAGGCACACCTTCCAATAAGCTCCATACTAACCTTGAGCGCTTCCGCCCTCCCTCAAACATGGACCCACCTCCACTTCCTAGCAACCATCCCGTAGAACGTTACATCTCCTCCATTATCTCTGCCAGCACCAGTAGTGAGTTATCACATCAGATGGCCAACCAACCTAACCTAACCAACACAAAGCCCTTGTAACGCTACGCGAGAACCATGACATAATGGTCCTCCCAGCTGACAAATGGTCCACTACAGTAGTCTTAGACAAGGCTAACTACCTCCAGAAAGCTTACCGCCAACTATCCGATCCCAACACCTACAAGCGCACCACCACAGACCTAACCTACACCCACAAACAGAAAATTTCCGATTTCATTACCGCTAATGCTCCTCGTGAGGGCATATCTGAAATGTCCATAAAATACTTAATCCTGGACAGTCCACGTACCCCAACCTTTTACCTATTACCGAAGATCCAGGTACCCAGGTAGACCCATTGTAACCAGCTATAATTCCCGTACTGAACGCATTTCAGCTCTCGTTGACTCCTTCCTTCAACCACATGTTCAAGCGCTGCCTGCCTACATACGCGACACCTACTACTCAGAAATCATCCGTAAATTACCGCCTCTTCCTTCTGACATTCTGCTTTGCACCATAGATGTTACTTCCTTATATACCAACATGCCCATGGCCTAGCAGCTATGGAATTCTTCCTTAACCAGAGACCTAAACCTCATAGTCCAACCACAGCTTTCCTTCTTAACCTGGCCAACCTAGTTCTCACATGTAACAACTTCACCTTTGACGACAAACACTACCTTCAGATCCGAGGCACAGCCATGGGTACGAGAATGGCACCTTCTTATGCTAATCTGTTTATGGGCAAACTCGAACATGATTTCCTGCAAACTCAACCTTTGACCCATCTACTCTGGGGAAGATTCTTGGACGATATAATGATGCTATGGACTCATGGTGAAACCAGTCTCTAGACATTCCTAGAACAACTGAACCAATTCCGTGTTGTCCAGTTCACCTGGTTTATTTCCGACAAAAAAATCACATTCCTTGACGTGGACATCACCTTAGAGAACAACACTCTGACCACTTCCGTTCACATAAAACCCACCAACCATATGCAGTATTTACACTACTCAAGTTCCCATCCTTACCACACCAAGGAAACGATTCCTTTTTCCCTTGCCCTCAGTGGACAACGCCTGAATTCCACCACCTCTGCTGCTGAAACTTACAACCAACGCCTCCAGGAGGCTCTAGCGTGCCGAGCGGTCTGCGGCGGTAGACCATCGACTCGAAGGGCCCGAGTTCGAGTCCCGGCAGGGACATGGGTGTGGATTTTAACACTTAACAGCTAAAGACGAATCGTGACGGGCCGAAGTCCAAAGTTACTAGACTGGCCCATATAAAAATAAAGTTTTTTTTCCAGGAGGCTCTAGTCAACCGAGGCTAACCTTGTAACCAAACAGATCCGCCGTGCATCCTCACACACTCAACCCACCGGCTCTAATCACCCAGTTCCATCCTGAACTAACCAAGGTCAAACAAATCCTACACTAATTTCCACATTCTCCAATCTGACCCAGACACAAGATCAATATTCCCCACCAAACGTAGATTAGTTTTTCAACATCCACCTAATCTTAGAAACATCTTGGTCCGTACGAATCCCTCCTTGCCACCACACCAAATCGGCGCACAGACATGCCAGAGACCCAGATGTAAGGTCTGCTCCATTTTCATCACTTCTCCCACAATCACTATTAATACTGCTAATGGTCGGTACACCCTCAATCCCAAGGGTACATGCCACACCCCTAATGTTATATACATCCTAACCTGAAAGTTCTGTTATGTCTTTTATGTGAGGGAAACAAGTTGTGCTCTTAACATTCGAATTAATATCCATCGTTACTTCTGTGCTATCAACAAACCGGATGCCCCAGTTTCCTTGCACACCGAGTCCCACAATACCAATTTTGATCTATCTTTCTTGGTTGCCATAATCCACATTTTACCCCCTACGACCAGCAACTCAACACGCCGTCTGTGGGAGAATGCCTTTATTCACGGTTTGAGCGCGAAAATAAAACCTGGCCTTAACCTTCAATAACTCTAAGCTCCCCTTTTCCTCTGCATTTTCAACACATTTCCATCCACGATCCCACCTTGTACTTACACGCTATACAGTTATTATTATTTCAAGTTCCGGATATCTACGCGCTACAGCAGTCAATTGTTCTCCAGTTTTGATGTTTTGTCCGCTACGTGTCGCCACTGTCTCTTCAAACTTGTACTTTGTGAACACGTGAACTTCGCTCTCTTCCTCTCTACTTGAAAAAGTGTGAATACACGGAATATAGTGACTTTTTTTATTTGAATATGTGTGATCTAATGTGAAAGTAAGCTTTAAGGTTGATTCGTAGACGAGGGCTGCGATAGGTCTGAGCCAAAGTTATCTAAAGACCATTAACATTAAATTCTAAAATTCAGGACTTCGATGATTCTAGCAGAACGTAAGAAAATAGCTCAGTTGGCCAGTAGGAAGTCAGAACAGGGCAAGTCTAAATAAGTAGATAAAATCTTTCGTCTCTGCAAGTACAAACTTTCTAGGTTTGAATTTGCAGGAATAACATTGTAATTTTTTAGTGCAAGGAAACAAAATACATTACGAGATACAGTGTTAGTGTAGCCATCTAGTGTTGGAGACTGTCTTAAAATTAACAGTTTCCTTAAGATATGTACTATTTAGTCGTTGAATTAAATTTATTCATGGCCTGTGACTCAGTCCACTGTGTAGTCGTATCTATCTACCTACTTTGTAACCGTAGCTGTCTTCATCCTTTCCCGAAGACAAAAGTACAGAACTCTCAAAAGCTAGAAGATATATTGGCTTCAAAGGGGCACGTATGTCAAATGTAACTGACACAGAACGTATAATTAAGTCCTCTCCACGTTCACTTTATATCTATATATATTAATCACAGCCATATTCAATCCACTAGTGGATGAGACATCTCCCCGAAAGGAGGAGTTGGTCTACTGCTCCCACGCTGAACAGACGGGTTGGGAGTGGAGAGCCGAAGCTCTCACTGTGATCGCCACTGTCTTTTATTCACAGCAGCTCCCCAATTGTCCTCACGATGCTGGGTCAACACCGTAATTTTTGAGCTTCCACCGGGAATCGAACCCGGAACCGCTCGCACTGAAGTCGAGCGCGCTACCGACTAGGCTACACAGGAGCTCATATACATATATATATATTTCAGCTTGATCAAGAAGATACAAAAATACAAACGGAAGATATTAACTTTCGCTACAAAAAGACGTGGTCAGTAGTTGATACAGTGACTAAAAGGGCCTTGCTCAAGCCGTATCTTCCAGAACAGAGCTTCCACAATAGACGTGACCATGTCTTATTGTCAGGAAAATATACATATAAAAGAATTTGTTAAATAAGTGATTGAAATCCAGAAAGAATTTTTTTACCCTGGAAAAGTAAAAGAATTTGTTTCTTGTAATAATTGTCTTCACGGAATGTAGTTAATGTCTTATTCATAGCTTAAATTTACATCACACTTAATTTAAAAGTGAAATCTAAAAACAGTGTTCTTGTAACTTGTTTAAAGTACTAATTGTGGTAGCCTCCGTAAATGTACAATTAAATTACATGCTATTTATGTAATTGCAGGATGTGGAATTGGTTGTACAGGTCGTCATGGAGTCTAATCAACCAGAATTACGTAGCTTTCCAGCGTAGAAATCTTAATTCTCTAAGATGTAGCATAACCAAAATTGGGCGTAAGCTGTATCTGAGGCATTATCCAACAGTGTTGGTGTTACCAGATGGATCAAGCATCAACATCCGCTTCAAAGAACCAAGAGCCATTATGAAGGTTTGTATTGTTCGTTATATTCTATGTGGAAACTGCAGAATACTTTGTAATTTCGACTTTTTTTTTTTTTTTATAAGTATTTGTATACGGGACGAGATGACTGGGGAGTGGAGGAGACTGCATAGTGAAGACCTTCACGGACTTTACGACTCACCCTATGTTGAAAAAATAATGAAATCACGACATCTAAGGTGGGCAGGCCATGTAGCTCGAATGGTGGAAAGCGAAGACGTGGGTGGTAAACCGGATGTAAAGAGACCGTTAGAAAGATCGAGACGACGTTGGGAGGATAATATTAGAACGGATCTTCGAGAAGTAGGTGTTTGGGATGAAAACTGGCTTGATTTAGCTCAGGAAAGAATCGTATGTAGCACGTTTGTTACTGTTACGATGAAGTTGCGAGTTCCCCCCCCCCCCTATTGTTAAGACCGACCTGAGTGACTGATTTTCCTGCTTGTTTTCAGTCACACTAATCTAATGCTGGGATTGTACCTTCATGTAAGGCCAGTTCAGCTTCCTTCCTTATTGTTTATCTCTTGCATAATGTATTGATGTTGTGATATTACGTGCTAAAGTTTTCACTTTGCTGTAAATTGAAACTTTCAGTAAAGTTTACTCCTGTTGATGGGTTGAATTATTATTAACATTCTATACGAGCAGGCTAGCATCTAAGGGTGGGACCTGCAGTTTTTGGTTAAGTCGATTCCGATCACTCCATTGAATGAACTCGTACAGGACTTGAAACTGTGAATACGCGATCGGACTGTCGGCCAACTTGAAATTAGTTTCGTTCTGAAGCCAAAGCCGTGTTTTAAGGTTAGGATAAAGCATCTTTCTTAAAGCTTGATGCGGTGGCTTAGTAGTAGAGTGCTCACTTCTAGTGCGTGGAGTCTTCGTTTGATCTCTGCTCGTGCCGTGTGGGCTTTGTAATGGACAAACACAGTGAGTGGGTTTTTTCGGGGTCCTCCCGTTTCCTTCCACCAATTTTCCCATCATTATCCATTCGACCTGAGCCAAAGGTGCTTAAGGACTTGAATAAAATTAAAATTCTTTCTGGACTCTAGACTTGAATTTGTAGCAACAGCATTGCAATTTCGTGCAACGATTGAATTTTATTTTAAAGCCTTTAGGCAACTATGGTTCAGGCCGTATGGATGATGATGGAATGAAGAAAGTGGGAGGAAGCGGAAGAACCCCGAGAAAATCCACGCACACGGTGTTTGTCCACCACAACGCCACATGGCATGAGCAGGGATCGGTCCGACAACCCCTAGTACCAGAGGTGAGCTCTCTACCAACTGAGCCACTATGGCCCCTCGTGCAACGATAAAAATACATTATAAACATACGCAGGTAGTGTTGCCATCTATAGGTTGTTGATTTACACGAACCTTAATGCTTTGAGAATGGGTTCGACGCGAATTGGAAATGTCGGAAACTTGTATTAATTATATGAAAGGAACTGTCGTGGATAGCTTACGAGGTAAGCGTTTGATTGAATTATTTAACCTCGTATTTTGGAATTGTGAGCAGTTTTCTTTCCGGACTTCCAAACATCACCATCACACACCATCCTGATTGAGGTTTTCCAGGTTTTTTTCCTCAGTCACAGGCAAATGCCGGAATGGCATCTTCAGTATAGACCTTTGCCGATACCTTCCCGAATCCTTTCCCCTCCCCTATCCCGGCTTGAGCCGTAGGGGCCTAAAATAAAATTTCACACTCCGTAAGTTTTTATTTGGGTATACATTTCCTTTTTTTTAATATTACACTCACCAGGCTGTCACATCCAGTAACTAGTATCAGCAAAATGACTCCATCCTGAGAAGTGAAGACGTTTGGCTGATTCTCTTATCAAGAAAATCCACTGCTAAACAGTTGCAAAGTGCAATAAATGTTTGGATAGACAATCACTCTTATTTCTGGTACGTAGCGAAATGTGTTATTTCAGTGTTGCATAAAAGCATTCTAACTTCTATACCAAGGTTTATGCAAACTGTGGTACGCCAAAAAGTTTATAAAAATATTAAATTTAAGATATTTAATAACGTCTTATTTCAAAAGTTCGAAGACACGAAGGTCCCGGGTTCGAGTTCCGGCAGGGACATGGGTGTTTGTGGATTTCAACTAAATGTATATGCTAATTGGTACTTGCCGGCGTTGATAAGTAGTCTTAAAATGATCTCTCTTCTAACGTATCGGGAGCTTATACTGCTCCCATGATCACAGAAAAAAAACCGCCTAGATATTTGTTGAAAGAAGTATGAAGGAAAGGAAGAAAAAAAGATTGAGGAAACAAGGAAAAGAGCTGTGTGCTTAACTTGTCTTGGACTTCTTGGTATAAAGGTGAAACAGTGGAG
>JAGDQP010059878.1:1117-12300 GCA_022664845.1 Lepisma saccharinum
TTTGGAGTTGGTATTCCATTTTTATGCCATTATCCTTTCACTTTAATGTCCGGTGTGACTCCTGCTACTAGTGACGTGCTCTTGAAAACACGTGGGCGCGACGTTGTCAATTTGGTCGCTCACGTATCACCCCCTTTGCAGTACAGAAAAGCTATTATAGGTCCAGCATTTCTTCTTTCTATAATATTTTATAAAAAAAGTTTTGCTGTGATATATTGTTCAAAATCTGAGAAGCTACTACTGATGCAAGCTTGTATTTACTCGCCGTGGCAACAGCGGAGATATTTTATATTGTGTTACGCTACCAGCAGCCAATATGTTATTGCCACCTTCTATTTGTGTTACTCGTCCGTGAATGGACACCGGCTGCTAAAGCGTGACGAGGGTAGAAGCTGATGGCTAGTATTTTAACCGGTTTATTGCTGTAGATTGATTATAGGGTTGCCTATGATCAACTTTAGTGAAAAGAAAAGGTTATATCACTTTGTTTGTGTTAGAATTTAAAGTTTTAATATTTTAGTATAATAAAGTATGAATCTTTATATGGATCGAATGCAAGTAATTTCAGCCTATATGTCTGATAATATCAGCAAAAGAATAATAAAGGGGACGAAATGTATAGCTGTTACCATTAGGTCATTGAAAACACATTTGTGGTAAGTCTTTGTGTCTGTACATAAATGTACCACTTGTATTGCTACTGTTGGTTTCTTTAACTGGTCCCTAAAACACTGTGTGTCGGCTCTGAAGCAAAAATAAAGCAAAATGTCGGTTTTAAAGCAAAAATAATATTTATGCTGTAGACCTATATAGTTTTCTTTTAGAAGGAAAGAGAGGAATAAATGTGGGCAAAATTATCAAGACATTTATTACCTACGACAAAATTTATTTCTTAAATTTATGGATTTCTTACATTAATAGAGTAAATCATATTTATTTTTTGCAACACAATCTTAGAAATCATATTATACATACTTCAAGGTCATAATGAATTATTAACAGTTGAATTCTTTGAAACCAATTACAGGGCTAATACAAATTACAAATGTAATCTACAATATGGTAGAATGCTCTGCAAAACTCATGTGACAAAAAAGGAAGTTCCAGTGACGAGATACCAAACCAAGTTCAATTTCAAGCAAGTTCTAACTCTTGGTACACTCACAGACATACATACAATACATAGCAAAGACAACATGAACTCTTCTTACATAATATGAAAAATGTAAAAATGCAATATCTGCATTTCTGCAGAGAATTTTGATTTTCGACCCAGCAAAAACCACCATGAAGACATCAACAAGTTCTCTTGTGGCAGATAAGTTTTTTTCAAGCATGCTAAAAATTAACCCACAATGGGGTGTACTCATGGCCTTGGCACTTTGGTACTAATACAGGAGGTCATGGGTACGTCCTCCACTCCGAAGGTATAAGATCACAAAATAAGATTTACTTATATATAAAAGGAAATAAATGCAAACAAAGGAAAACCCTCGAACTTCGTGGTTCGGAACCCACCCTGTTTAACAAGATCTCACTGTGGTCCCGTACACTTAGAGAGCTCGAGGGCTAACCAGTCTTCAAATCTACATTTATCAACTCCACGCTTAAATATATCAAAATAGTTCTATAATTCGTATTTTTTGAACTATTCCCTGAATCTTCGGAAAATACAATTGCTCGTTGCTATCCATTCTTCTTATCTATACAGTATATACAGCAAAGTAACATTATATGGCCAGAACGAGTGTATTTTCCGAGTTTCAAGCAGTATTACAAAATGGAGATCTCATTATCTGGACAGACTTAAAAAGAGTAAATATAACAGAGCAACCTTATAGTTATCTGCCCAGGTTTTCTTACATATAAGGCTCCTAGTTGGATCGTAACGTCACCAACGTTGAATTATTCTTATTTATAGTTTGATTTACCTCTCAGTTATAAAAAGAGAGCCATTACTATGTAAAGAATGAGGAAATAAAAGATTATTTAATAATTTCTTTTTTAAATTCACCAAATAATTAAACAGGTAGAAAGCTATACTTCAATCTCCATATCGTTCTACCGTATAACAACTGTGTTTAGTACAAGAATAAATCTATGGTGCAAAACCACAAACAACATCTTCAGAAAAAAGTGCTTTGATTTTCTTGCATTTTAAAATCTTCACAAAATGCGACCTGTCCTCTGTTCTGAAGGCATCACAACTCAATTTAAAGCTCAACAACAACAGATTCAGAACAGATGACCATCGCCAAAAGAGTCACACTTCAAATGGCATCTGGAGTACAAGAGAACTTGCGATGTGGTGAATTTTTGCCATACATATACAAATCCTAGTTAACTAACTATATATAATATATATTTATATTTTTATATATATATAAAAGCATCACTGAGGCATCAAATTTAGCTATCGGGTTGTCAACCGAACACGTCGTTTTCCACATTTCAAGAACTGTCTTTGAGTAACTTTACTGTAAAATGTCCTTAATCAAACCTGACCTAACTTTTTTGCAAATACAATTACACTTTCTTATGACTTTGTGTGTGCATTCAACCCATCTGATCTGACAACCCCCAGACACGACACCTCAGAGAGGACAACTTATATACGTTCTTAGTACCCAAACACAGGGATCAGTTGAAATTCCAAGGAGAACCGAGAGGACAAGAACTCAAAGATTCAAGAACTGAGGAGACGCTAACTCAAAGATCCAAAGAGTACAATACATGTACATAGTTGTTTTTAATGGCAGAAAAAGAGAGAAATTCGAGACTAGAAAGCAAGTACAATACGTTACATCCTGCTGTAGGTTGTGTTTCTTCTTTTTCTGCACTCTCAGTCACCTCCCACTTATTGTCTGTTTACACTAGCTTTCAACCATTCCCTACGAAGCCACGCCATATCAAATTGCAAGTCAATTTGTGAGCATTGAAAAAGTCGATGACAACCTACAAGAACAAGAACAGCGAAACTGCTCTCCTGAACACAACGTCCATCTTCGTGTTCTTTCTTCTTTCATTGAGAACAAATAAGGAAGAACTAAAAACAGATATTAGTGAGTGGGAACAATACACAAATTCTAAACCAAAAAAGAAGAAACACTATTTCTTACAATTACAGTTTCAAAACTAATTACATTCTGTTTTTCTCTCTAAACATAAGATAAAATATACAAAAAATTACATTTTGGGGTGGTTTTGAGATCTATTTTGACCAAATAAAATTTCAATGGATTTGAACAGAAATAATTCAATTATTATTATTATTATTTTGAAAAAAATTCTAAAGTTCGGTTCATGGAAAACGAGCTATATAAATGCATTTTCCAATTTCTAGAACAATATTGAGGAAAGAAACGCAAGTAAAAACCTTTTATCAAATATGAACACGAAATAAAATGAATGAATAGACAATGATAGTATAAAAGAGATCCCTGTCTCCTGATTGTCAACTGATCCCGTTTCTATGTCACATTCATAAATATCCTTCATTCTCCAATACCAAAAAATAACATGGGTCTTTAATGATTTCCAAGGTCTACCCTCTTCTGTGTTTTAATGGATAGTCCTTTGAGGATCATTTTTTAAAACAAATTCAAGAAATACTTGAAATATAGATTTCCTTAGTTTAGTTATTATTAATAGCTGAATTTTCTCAATCTTGTACGTGGTTTGCTTTATTCCATTATGATGAAAGTCAGAAGAATCTCGTTTCTTTAAGCCTACGAAATTAATTAAAGTTTGCAATTGAGATCAATCAATTAACGTAGGAGAATCAATTACGCATTCGAGCGGCATTATGAGACTAATATCACTAGTACTCACAATATTGTGTTTCCTGTTCATATTAAATAAATAGTCGCAAAGAAATATTGATAAACACTGTTTAAATACTAACGTTAATAGTCAATTCCTGCATCACATACAAGAACGGAGGCCCTAATTTATATAATATCTGCCACAGCCTAGAAAGGGCTACTTTAGATTCTCGCTCTTGGATGTGTTGCAGAAATCATCTACAAGTTATGATCTCAAAGGACACAAATGCTTTCTACCTTCCTATATATGAATTGCATATTGCATGTCCTGTAGCACGAGTATCCAGCAGCTTTGCTATGCCAACTTTAGACATGAACGTTGTGGTCGAGGGCGAGACCTTGGAAGTGCTCTAGTTCCAAACCCTCCTCATTAGACCCCTGAGACAGACATATCGAGAGTAAAATTTGTTGATAAAAAATACTGAGTGGACCGTCTCGACAAAAAAAAAAAGTTCCCCTTAGCGCATTCCATTTCTATGTTTCAGATTCAAGATGCTACTAGTTGCTATCTGAAGATACGAAGGAATCCTTTAGTTATGCTGTTTTATTGTTGGTTGATCAAAGAAAAAAGTCTTAGCCTGTTACAGTATTTTCAACATAAAACAATAAGTTTTTATACCCATCCCAAAAACAAGAAAAACATAATTTGATCTAAAATTAGGTGATCAGAGTAAGCATATTAACTTAAAAAGGTGAAAGATTGAAATATTTTGATGAAATACTTATGCTTACCTGAATGAATGAATAACTTAATAAATAAATGGTAATACCAGCGTATGGAAGATTTGAAACGTGCATTCCTTGCTGAAGAAATCTCCAAACATTAAGGTGTTAGTTTATGCTGTTACGGAAAACTTGAGATCATTATCGTAGCACCATCAATTACAGTAATGTATATGATCTTAATATAAGAAACATAATCTATTTTTATTTTTATTTTCTTTGCGTTAGTATGAGAATGTATCTTACCCAAGCAACTTTCATTCGAAAGCAGTATTTTGAAATAAACCAAGTTGCAATCTTGATTACTTAAATAGCATATGCAAGGATAGAATTATCACTTCTCGAATATGCTCTAACATAATTGACGTAATTGCGAGGATGTTTTATTTCCACATGTGGGTAGCTGTATAGAGCTTACACTACCTATCTGAAACGTGCTTTTCAAACACCATTTTTGCGGTAGTAAATATTCAAGTTACAAAATATAATACCTTTTAACATACAAATCAACTTAGTGTGCATATATCATGAACGTTTATATTATCCAAATTTTGTTTCGTTCGAGGAACTATATGGTTTGAAGTTTATAGCATATATCGTCATTAGTTGTAATTGTTAATTTGTTAATTTTTCGTATTTTACTGTACGAAAATTGGAGGACCACGTGTCAAAACGGACTAAGCCAATTTTTAAATAAAGTTGGGTTGTATCGTATTTTTGCTAAGAATTCATGTTTTTATCATTCTAAATCACGTAAGTTAGTATCTTTTAATAGCCTAAGGTCCAAAGGCCTCAATTATTGTAAAAACAGGCCGGATATCGTTCTTGTCTTGCAACTGTGACTCAAAATGCATTTAGTACATTAGAAATCTTAGAATGTAGTTAGTCTGTTTTGACACGTGACCATCCAATTCATGTAATTAAAAACTATTTACATATTCATAAAGTACACTTTCCAAATTATTGTAAATATTGATATTTAAACATAATTTTTGAACTTGAAACAGAAAGTAATAAATTTAAATCGTAGATTATCAATAACGATAAACTCATTATAATACATGGAAGTTACACAAACTGAGTTTCGTGATTTAGATACCAGTTTTTTTTTTAATTTTAATATCTTTTTGAAGCGAAATAGTTTCCAATTCATACATAAATCAAACTTTGAAAAAATTGTGTTTATTTCAAAAAAAGTTCCCATAACCCACTATAATGCCTTGATTTCCTAAAAGAAAAGTTATGTGAATAACTCATCCGAATCAGGGGACAGAACAGCAAACTTGGGAAGGAAATAATTATTGCAAAGCGAACACAATACATGAATCAGTCGGAGAGCCTTCTGTTCGCTTATCAACTAGTCCTTTCTGAAACGTTTTCTATCACTTCACACATTTTTATTTGTACATTCAAATCCATTGAAGGTGGACGATGAAAAGTATTTTTAAGTCGAAGAAAATTGCAGAACATTACAATATTGAACCAATATTCACGTGTTCAGCGAAATGTGAATCTTCATGGGATTTCTGTTCGGTATAACCACATTACCCAATTTTTCGATCTTACAAAATTTCCCATCTCACATCTTTTGTGAATCTGATTGTACATTGTTACAAACACAAACACAATTGAAATAATATCCCCCCCCCTTCAATTCGCATTCTACCTTCTGACATTTTAACAGAATAATTTTAAAGTTCCATCGAATTCGCACAGCGTATTAATCTTTTTAATTTAACGAAATGGAAAAGCTATGAGGAAAGATAATGATTGATTTCATGTTACTGTTATTGCGAGTAGAAATGTGATATTACGGAGATAATATCATCAAAGAAGTTTCTATAAAATTCGTCATCTGAAAGCAGTAATTCTGAATAAGAAAAGCATTGCACTCTTTTTGAAAGGTTTACTAGAGTATAAGGAAAATTTTTCACTATTAATTTACAAATCCCCATTTTAGGAAGTAACAAGCAAAAATTCAGATGTCCATTTTTATATATAAAAGTTTTGTTCGTTTAAAGACTTGAACAAAGAACTGCATCGAATAATACAAAGTGATTTTCTGAAAAAACGTACTTATCCCGTCGTAATATGTACTTCCTCGATAAAATTACTTTGCAGGATTCACCACTCTTCATTAAGGTCGGTTTTTTTTAAATCAAAAAATGGGCATGTGAGGTTTTTGCTTGTTACCTTCTCATTTCCCCTAATAGCAGAAGAAGGACTATTTTTGTGACTAGGAGAGGGAAAACTTTTGAGACGCCTTGATTCTAAGGCAACACTTTATTGATATCTACACAACTTTGGTAACACGCTTTGCTACCTTCAGTGACATTTCATGATTGGAGTTAACGGTTCGGATTTTTTATGTTTTCAGTTTTGTGTGGCGATATAGAAACGCGCTATAGGCTGGTTTTGCTTTTGACATTCGCCCCATAACGTTGAAGATTGGAACTACTTAAGTGGGGAAATGGTTGTTCTACTTTATTGAAAAATAGCACATAGTACAGAAATAGTGAACATGCTGAAATGCGTTCTGAAACAAACAAAGAAAAACTTGAAAGAGAAGAAAAATAGAGAATAGTTATGATGTAATCAGCTTTGATAAATTACTGAGAACACTTGTTTCAATATTTCTGAAACTAAATGATTTCAGATTTCCATTACGAACGTCACTGAAAATGTTCATAGTTTGTTCCATGCTTTTCCCTTGAAATCCTAAATATTTCTCTTTAGTGTATACGTTTCGTAAGCCATTGTCAACGTAGAATGTCTAGGCTGGTTAGTAATATACAGTTCTGGTTCATAGAAAATTAAAGATTAATTCGTTCTGATTCATAATTACACTTCTAAAGAAGTTCTCCCTGAATAGAAAAAAGAGAATGTATGCAAACATTAAGAAGATTATGAAGAGCAATTCTAGTAGCAGTTTCCCTTAATGAAGGATATAGTTTGAAGCGCAGTGATCCTGTCCAAAATCCTCACTAGCACAATTTATTTATCTCCCATCAACCCTTCTTTTCCTTCTCGTAAAAGCAATTGTACTCAGGTCTTTTCTTTTCGACTAGTTCGCAAAATTTGCTAAATTAGGGATTGGCAGCTTGCAGTGCAAAGGGCTGCTTTCATTTGTCTGGAGCTGCTGCTCCTGCCCCTGCACCCGCCACTCTCTCTCTCTCTCTGTCTCTCTCTCCTGCAGCTCTTTCAGAGTCGGTATTACTCACCCACCAGCCACGGTCGTAAATTCGTGGAAAACGTGGATTTCGAAAAATATGGTCAGTCCCATTGAGCAAGAGGGGGAGACTTCGGAGGGGAGACGAACTAGTCGATACAGAATCTGATTTGGCACAGCCACGATTCAACACTGTCAGCAGCTGACTTGTGTAGCCCAGCGGCAAGAAATTTTTGTCAAAAAAATAGAGAGAGAGAAAAAGAAATTAAAACAGAAATCGAAATACGGAGGTTTCAATTGGCTTAGCTGTACAAAAGCTGGAAGCATTAATGCTACAGGAGGACACGAAACAGCTTCATACTTTCAACTCCTGCATGTATAGATGTTAAATGTGTTTATTTAAACAGCGATCATTCTAAACACTTCTAGGTTTTGTCGCAAGCATCGTCTTCCACTGTTACTCAAATTGCGATTGTAATCTAGAAGATTTGGCATACAAAAGTAACACTGCTGATTAAGTTCACCCTTGTCTTTCTGTTACTACCGGGCAATTTAACTTATCCTACAAATGTCTTGAATTAACTCAGCGCGGGCAAGCAAGTA
Organism: Lepisma saccharinum; assembly: GCA_022664845.1. Lineage (NCBI taxonomy): Eukaryota > Metazoa > Arthropoda > Insecta > Zygentoma > Lepismatidae > Lepisma > Lepisma saccharinum. The sequence continues at coordinate 9,437 of JAGDQP010059878.1, forward strand.
TGAAGAGGAGTTCCATGTAGTAAAGAGTGTTGTTAAACTGAGTCTAAATGACGCAATATATATTACACTTCATTTGACATAATTGTATTAAAAACAGATTGTAAGTTCTATAATCTATCCCTAAATTTTAGTTTTGTGAATCTTTATTCCTAACCTTGTACCAGGCACGTACCCAAAATTTGTTTTGGGAGGAGTCCAAGGGCTTTCGGGAGTGTCCAAGGTGTGTCGGGGTATGAAATGTATATTAAATATGTATAATCATGCCTGAAGTTACACTATTTTTCCATAAAACTCTGAGGTTTTTTTGGGGGGAGGGGTCCGGACCCCTGGACCCAGCCCCTAAATACGTCCCTGTCTTGTACTAAAACATAGTGATGCTATGATGAATGGTAAATTAAAAAATTGCCTAACGAATATTGCTACTCAATAGATTGAACTTATTAATCTTACTAACGTACATCCTGATTCATAGAAAGGGTACACTTTATAAGTCCAATAAGGTGCACGCTAGGACACTACTGAGCCTACCAAATGTTCTACACGTCGTGTTTATCACGTGTATTCGCTCAGTGTTGCCAAATTGTGCGATTTTTCGAATTTAAAACATTTCTCCATCGGCATTTTCTATGAATCTGAGTTTACATACTTGTAATAAATGCAATGTAGAAACGCTACTCCAGTTTCCGAAAAAACCATCAAACTCTTCTTTAGTGGTAAATGAACTAGAAGCCTAATTAAGTAGAGAGAAACTGCTATCACTTTCCATGTCCACTGCTTAAAGGAAATTCCTAGTGGAGATAGGTGTAAAATGAAGAATTCTCTAGTGGAGATAGGTGTAAAACGAAGAAATATATCAACAAAATTTGTAATAAAGTTCTGCCAAAGTGAGAAACAGAAGAATTTCGCATAATCCAATGAAGAAACGTTATTCTTTAAAGTCTTGTATCGTAAGATCCCCATCAATTGTATACCTTCCTTTTTTCCTATCATGCACCGCAAGATCCATCAGAAGATTTTGCTGCGGAAAGATCAGTCCAAGTCGTAAAGCAGATCAATTCCTCGTATATGACTGCAGTTGGAATCAGCAATGGAGGGTGGGTCAATTCATTTTATCCTCCACCCGCACAGTAACTTTAACTGACCCCACCTCCAGATTTTCCCCCAGGTTCCCCTACATTGTTTGCGGGAGAAGCACGGGGGGATTTGGACTCTGACAACTGACTCATCTTTTGTTGCACTCTGAAATACAAACGCCGAGTAGGTTCCCTGATAGCAAATAATTTACATGCCTCTTCAAAAATCTTGCATAAACATATATGGTTACATATACACAGTATACGGAAGAACGGAAATAGAATCAATATCTTATTGACATCCAGTACTTAATTGGCTTGAATTACGATTAGAAGTACGTGAAAGATATGTTTCAAAATTAAAGCAAACGTAATAGACGGCTGAATTGTATTTTACACTCGGAAAAATAGACACTCGAAATTAATTCTAAAACTTATATGTGCTTGTGTTTTCTTTTCTCATTTTCCCCATTTGACAAGAATATAATTATGTGTATTTTAAGGAAGATGTTTAACTGGTGTAACTGCGTATCCGTTGTTCAGTATCATAAGGTACGTGCAAAGATAATGAAATTGAGTGAGATGTAGATTTCCTTTAGCACTTGTCAAGCAAGTGAAGACAAATGACCTAATTAAAATGTGTTGTAACTGCTTGCCGAATACATTGCTGATGATAGTTAATATGGAACTTCCATAACAGTATAGAATGAGTGTTTGTGTACAGCAAATTGTAATAGGAGTTATTCTTCATTATTAATTCATTACATGTAAAGAAAAGCAGTTTCAGGTCGTATCTATTTATTGTATTTTTCTGTTGTATCTTTCTAGTGCAATAAATTATTCTGCTGGATATTTCCCCACTAGCACACATAGAAAATATGTTTGTTTAATGTCGATAATTAATAATTATTCTGTCAGATATTTCCCCAGTACCACACACGTTAATTGAAACATTGATAACTCCGTTGAATGTCCTTCTCTGCAACGTTGTATTCAAAGTTATATCAGCGATTAAACGTTTAAATAACTTTCAATCATTTAATAAACCGTAGCAGAGGCGGGCATTCAATGGGATTATCAATATTTAAATCAATGTGTGTGGCACTAAGGAAATATCTAACAGTATAATTTATTATCAACGTCAAATAAATTGTGTGTGTGTGCTTGTGTATATGTATGTGCTAGTAGCGTTCTGTTAACCTCCGTAAATAATCGCTCACAGTCAAAGTTGCTTTTCGTACAGGAAGTTACATCATATTGTCACATTTACTGAGATTTCTATCCATTTTAATACAGTAACATCTTAAAAAAGACCTTTGTTGAATACTGAGAAATTTGTTGATTTCAAAAACATGATAGAAGCGTATAATGAATATAAGCAATAACTATAATTACAGCTCGTGAGAGACAAATTAATATTCCCTTTTCATTTGCGTACACAGTCCTTAAATTCAAGAGAATGTCATAAAAAAAAATCATTTTGGTAAATTTAAAATAATGAGAAAATAAAAATTATATTAAAGCTACCTCTCTCTCTTTTTCAAAAAAGTATATCCTAATTAGAGGAGAACTTTTGTTCTGTGTAAAATCTCCACCAACACGGAATAAATTGCTGGATAATCTACGTCACATAATCCATTACAATGGTTTGCAATGACAGTGGTGTCCAGTGTTTAAAGAAAACAAGATTTTTCTTACTTCTTATTGATCTTTTGATTTGAACGTATTTATAGTATTTAGGCATCTATGGCCCAGGCCTGAATAGGATAGGAGAAAAGGATAGGCTATGAG
>JAGDQP010059879.1:0-10419 GCA_022664845.1 Lepisma saccharinum
GGTCAGGATTGTCGGCAGGTGGGATCGATCCCAGGACTTCTCGAATCCTAAACGAACGCTCTACCACTGAGCCATGGCCGCTTGGTGAGGAGGAGAGAAGTGACGTTTTACTTGAAGCTATATTTAAAGTCCGTCAAGCGGAAGGGTGACACTTCTGCTATGGTCCGGCCTTCGATATAGATAGACTTGTGACGTTTTGCTCAAATGAGAATGGTTCCCTAATACTTTTCAGCCAATACTACAAAGTTTATAGATTTTCATTTGTCACGTTTCTCGGGAAGGTGGGATATAATCCGTGCTGTTAACTATAACATTGTGTACATGCAGAAACTTTAGCATAGCTTCGTACTAATGTAAGAGAGGAAAGCGACGTAGGGAATATTTCAAATAGTCGTTCATTGATGCCTTAATTCGTTGGTTTCTGATGGAAAGCATATGCTAACATTATCATGTGCTGTATCGTGATACAGTCAGCGCCAAATGTTTGTACCCAGTCGTAAAGTTTCTTCTCCGTATAACTTTGTAATGGATAAACAGATTTCACTACATTTTTGTAACTCAAATCGGTCATCCATTCCAAATTTATTTCAAGAAAAAAAAAAAAAAACAAAAAAAAAACGACTGAATACAAATTTTTGGCGCTAGCTGTACATAAATATTGTATATACCACTGCAGTATAATACAAAATCCAAGCAAAACTATCAATGTGTTAAAGCGAAATTTTTTACTTGTCACAGCTAGGACGCTGGACACCTTTCTCGCAGTGTTCCCATGGCTGACGCTCTGATGTGTACTCAGCCTCTTATCAATTTGAGTACCACAGTGTCCTTTGTATTCCTGGGCACCTGGGGAGGTAAAAGACAGTCGAGCGTGGGACTTCCACCCCACCTCACTTCATACCGTAGGTCGAGAATATGTGGAGCGTTACCTCCCCCATGCGCCGTTCACGGTGCATAGCCCTTACATTTTACCGAATTTTACAGTTGCCGAAAAAAGCGCATGCAGAATCAAACTAATATTTTTGCTGCTGATATTTCAAAATATTTTAAAATAGAAACTAGAATTTAAATTGCGTAAAGGCAGGTAATTTGCCAATATTTGCTAAAGAACAAAATATTTAATTTTTCACAGTGCACTGATCTCGTCTCGGGAGATCTCAACGAACAGCATAGGTTGAATAATAATAATAGTAATAATACATTTTGTGGGCGGTAACAGCACTATGGCTTAAGCCCGTCCCGAGCATAACTTCATCTGCTGTGTCAAATGTGGAACCCTACGGCGCTAGGGTGTCTAGCAACAAGTTTGTAAAATAATACTGCCAAATTACCTTACTTGACTCACGTTTGTTGTTTCTACGGAACCGTAAATGGATTTTCACTGTATTAATATTTTAAAGAAATCTGACTTTTTCCATGTAACAGATTTTCTCATTTTTTAAAACCCCCTTTAGTAATACTTAATTTGTGAAGATCTTTCTTTTCTGTCATACGAAGAAAATGTATCTGTTTTAAACATCTTAAGTTCTTCATTCTGTCCCCATGGCCTAAGGGCTGATTTCATAAAAGCTTGCGTTGCTTTCGATTTGAGATTGGGTGAGTAGCCAATTGAAACACGTGTTTTAAGGCCCCCTATTACGTGTTCTACGTGTAACACGTATTTTAATTGGCTACTCAACCAAATCGCAAGTCAAGCAAACAACGCAAGCTTTCATGAAAATCAACCCTAGGGTTATAGTCTCATTGGATAAGCACCGGTGAAATATCCTACCTGCCGTAGTGACTGAGGGATTCCTGGGTGTTCCTTTGTTTCACTAGGTGATAGTAGTACCTTGAGAATTATCCCTTGTCCAGAGGAGTCCGCTCCGCGTCCCGCGGAATAAGGGACATGTTGTGCTCATATCTGCTTATACAATTCATATAATCTAAATCAAATAAAAAAGTCTGATATATATTACAATATGTGTACTATCAGCAATATAACGAATTACTAAATTAATCAGAAGTGATCACATAGTAAGATTAAGACGATAAATAGAAAGGCTCATTACCAATGCGACTAATGCACACAGTTAATAAGGGCGTCAGATAACGTAAACCAGTAATCATATTCTTATTAAATTATTATTGAAAATCAAACCCACATCCTTCAATTAGTGTGGAGAACTCCCAATAGTTTAAACAGAAAGCAGTCTGGAGAAAGATTACCCATCGGGTTCCTGAAATACATTCTTAATATTAATTTGGGTACGAGGAAAGAGGCCCCAGGTTCTTTTACTGACGATCCATATATTTATGCGTAATTACTGACTGGAGGTTCCTTAAGTTATTTTATTCTATGCCTTTTGTTTGTATGTAGTTAGAACACTGTTAAGTTACCAGAAGTGGAAAACATTAATTGAAATGTAAGCCTTAAGGTCTTTGTATAAAGAACTGGCAAGGTAGGACCGTTAACTACTCGGTTGAAACAGAAAGCACGTGGACTTTTTTTAAATTTATTTTTTGTTTGTATACCACGTGCTGAGATTTTTTTTTTTTTTTTTTAAGTCAGCTGTGACATGACTTGTAGCGAGCAGATGGTCGGTCGTGGCTTTGAGTTGGTAATTCCTTGTCTGTCTTTCTACACAACCTATTAAAGTTCACTCTTCGGTCATTAATAATAATAATGTATCTTAAAGTTTCGTCTCTCATTCATGAAGTTAATGTTCATTCAGTATAGTGCATTTTTAAGATGTCATGTAGAGCAGGGGTCTTCAAATGGCGGACACTGGTTCCGGACGTCCACGGTTTAATACGAATTTGAATTATTTATTGCCTTTTGGCATCAATGGATCATGGGTTCACTACGGTCTACGACATAAAGAGAAATGTGTTAATGTATTGACAAATGTACACACTTTACCAGTTGAAATACACAAAAGGGAAGTGAATTGTAAGTGAATGTGTAACACTCTAAATTACGCCGTGTTTATTTATTTTCTTGTAATTATTCCACAAAATTATACGAAGTAACCAATAACCGTACTGTCTGACAGTTTTGTTTCAATTTACCTTTGGCCGTTAGGCATCTATGACTCAAGACGGGATAGGGTAAGTGAAGGATGCAGGAAGGAGTTGGCCGGGGTCTAAGTTGAACGTACCACCCTCGGAATTTGTATTTTGTAACTGAGGAAAAACATTAGTCAGGATGGTCGGCCGCTGGTATGGAACCCAGAAGCTCCCGAATGTGAAGCCAACGCTCTGCTAACAGAGTTACGGCCGCACAGTGTTACTGTCATGTCTTGCTCTTAGTCGACTAAGTAAAAGTAAGTATCTGAACCGCCAAAGCCTTTTTATTGCGATATTGCCATCAATCCGCAGCCCAGAAGAAAATAATTGAAGACCCCTGATTTAGAGTATTACTATCACGTATCATAATAAGAGAAATCTTGAAGTTTCCAAGATGAAATCTTGTATCAGACAAAATTGTTATAGTCTTAATATGAGATACAAAGATTAATCAAATCAGCATTATCCTTCACATGGTTCGATTCTTTTTTCTTCTTCTGAATTTCCATAAATATTCATTTAAGAGCTTTGTTGTTTACCCTACACTTTTATTTTACGTTTACCTTGGTTTCCGGTAACAATTAATTAATTATATGTGTGATCCGACAACACAAAAGCGCAGTGCAGACGCAGATAGCTTGAAATGGCTTGAGCTTTGGTAGTTACATTTCAGTACCATTCTCGCAACGGGATCTAATCAATCTAACATGATTATTGATGTAGACAGAATTTAGTACAAGGCGTTTAAGTGGGTTGATTAACGTACAATTCTGTTTTCACAGTTGTTGAAGTATGGAACATGATTACGTGTGAAGCTTTATTACACAAGTAAAGATTCTTTTAATGGAACATAAGATTAATGCAGTAGTGAACAATCACTTAGTGTTGTGGAAGTCTGACAACGAAAGTGGCCAAGCGGCCGTAGCTCAGTTGATAAAGCGCTGGCTTTAGCAATCGGAAAGTCCTGGGAACGATATCTGGGACCGCGCATCCTGACTGAGGGGTTTTCAGTTTTTCCTCAGTCATACAAGACAGATGCCAGGATAGTACCTACTTAGTAGGTCCTGGCCGAGTACCAACATGTCTCCTTCAAAGTATTCTGAGATACCTAAAGGCCCTAAAATAAATTCAATTCAGCAATCGGAAGGTCCTGGGAATTATACCAGCGGCCACCCATCCTGACTGAGAGGTTTTCATGGCTTTTCCTCTAATGTAGGCATATGCCGAGATGATAACTACTTACTAGGCCCTGGCCGACTACCTCCCAACATCCTCTCTCCCACCCTGTTCCGACATGAGATGACTAACGGCTATAAATTAATTCAGTTCAATGAACTTGTTAGAATCTGTGAGAAATACCAAAGATGAACAGAGTAAGTAAGATTATCTAATGAAGAAATATTGATATACCAAACGAGAGTTATGCTTTATCTTTCAGTCAATGCGTATTGCCAGAACTGAAACGGGTCATCGGGTCAAGTTTTTGACCGTGTCTATGCTTGCGATCCGGGTTGACCCGGTGGCTCGAAAGGCAAAGCAGAGTTTTTATGCTTTCATTATTTATTATACACTGTTTCATTTGTATAGACTTTCTTTCAGGTTGTTACCGAGATTGGCGTTTATCCACAGAGCACGAAAAAATCGACGCCGAAAGGTTCACAACAATAGTAATAACGTATGGAATAGTCTCATATCGCAGGAAATAAACAAAAAAAAACAGGGGTGCAAATAACCTCCGACTCACGTAGTCGTGTGGTCTGAGGGGTGTCATCGGGTTGCCGAATCACAAAGTCAGTCTGCTTATTTGGGTCAAAACCGGGTCAGGTTTAGGACCGGTGACCCGGATTCAGCTCTGTGTATTTCATAATACTCAAACTGTATCGCAATATTTTTCTTATGGGAAAAGGCGAATCTTCCTTGAAGTCGTCATCTCTCGCACGTAGTCTTTCTTAATCAAGAAACATAATTAATTGTATTGTTGGAAGTGAATAAGCGCCCTCTTGTGCTTCTTCCGCATACAGTAGAATAATGCTGTTTCAAATTTGCTTTATCGTGCTCTTTTATAGAATTATGTTGACTCCCTCGTGATTTAATGCTCCAGCTTCCCTCTCTAATGTATAGACTTTCCCATGGCTGAGAGCATTTGCATTTTCAACACATGAATCGTAGTACCGTGCGTAGCGATCTGGCAGTATTGACATGTTATAAATTCTACGAATTGCATGAGTGTAACGTAGGAAATACAGTGTCGCAGCCAGCTGTAAATTGAATGGGGTTGGGCATTGCATGAAACAAGAGGCCTTGTGAGGTATTGATTTTTCCTTGACATAAATCAGATATTTTGAAATATATCACCAGTTAATGTCTGTACGGCTAGTAAAAATAATAGGAGGCCAGAATATGCCAACGATTAGTTATTGTACGGATGAGATATTACTTAGATAGTAATGAAGACGACAAAATGTATAATACAGTGAAGTATGTACCCTGGCTTCTTGTCCAGTTCTAACAAGTTTTCTTCAATAGTTTGAGTGTATATTCAGTTGTATACAAATACTTTGTAGTTTACATCAATAATTCAAGACGAAACGTTTGTAGTTGTTTCGTAAACACTAAAATAAATATATTGCCAAATAGAAAATAGTTTCGATTCATATTCCCTCTGTTCTATATGTATGAGGGATTGTTGGGTTCAGACTTGCCCCGAGGACCAAACCTACTTACAAACGAGTAGGAACTGCCTCAGAATGCGTAAAATTTTTGATTCTAGTTTCAAGAGCTCACCTCTGGTGTCTGGAGTCCTCATTTCGATCCCGGCTCGTGCCATGCGGGACTTTGCGGTGGACAAACATCGTATGCATGGGTTTTCTCGGAATGCTCCTGTTTCATTCCACCAATTCTCCCATTATCATCCATCCGGCCTGAGCCGAAAGTTGCGTAAAGACCTTAAATTAAATTTGAAATTCAAATTCAAGTTTCAAGAACCACTTGCATGTCACTGTGTTGAAACTGTTATTGTGCTTAGTGCCTTCAGTGATCTCAGGCCGGATTAGGGTGGAGGTGAGGATGTTTGAAGGTAGTCGGTCAGGTCCTGGTTTGTTGGTACCATCCCGGTATTTGCCTAGTGTGAATGAAGAGAAACCTGTCAGGATGGGCGGTCGGTGGGATCATTCAAAGGACCGTCTGATTGCTTAACTTATCAACTAAGCGACGGCCTATCGGTGACTGTATTTTAAGTTTTATACGATGTTCTATGAGTAGTTTGAGATTACAGGAATCTGTTAACACATTATATAACGTATTTACCATTGTATGTGCCTTGAAACTTTTGGAGAAAACTAGGATTGAAGTGGGCCAAGTCATGTTGAATTGAATTGAATGTTATGTATGGCCTTCAGGCATCTAAGGGTCAGGCCGCGATAGGGGAGAGGAAAGGATTCGGGAAGGTGTCGGCCAGGGCCTATATTGAAGGTGCCGCTGGGATCGAACCACGACGTCCCGAACGCTACGCCAACGCTCTACCACTGAGCTACGGCGGTGCCTATGTAGGAATTAAATACGTTTATTTATTTCGTTACTTTTTTACGTGGCGGAGATTAAGGCTAGATACCTTCTCTTACGTTCAGCCTGTACAAGCTAATTGATTTTCGCTATTGGTTACATTGAATGCAAAAAGCTGGCTTCTTTGAATGAACTTAAAAAAAAAAAAAAAAAAAAACTTTTCTGGGGAGGGAAGGGAGTACACTGAAACTTTGGCAATTTAGATTTTGAAGATTTCTGCATTCCACTTTATTATAGAATTTACGATTAAAAATTTTTATAACTTACAGTAATCGTGTCATGCACAACATACTCAAAAAGAATTTTGGACTTCATACCGATTTCAAGTAAAACCTTTTTTACTCCCGTTGCGCAATTGCACCTTCCTCGCACTAACTTCAGCTGCAAGCTGGTCAATGGTGTTGGTAGTACGTTGTGCATACGAAGTTTACAAAATAATAATAATAATAAACAAAGTAGTACACTTAATCTACGTTGCCATCCCACTCACACACAATATCAGCAATTTCAGTACCACTCACAGTATATTATTCTGTGGCCGCGAAGATCGCCGGACCCGACGCTATCTGATTTCTTCTTGTAAGGCTGACTGAAGGACCACAAGAAATTGATGCCTGCAAAGACGCGATACGGTAGGAGGTTACTGCCATTATCGATGTCATATTAGCGTATGTCGTGTCCAAAAGTGCTAGAATGCTGAAGGGAACAATTTTTATTTTCTGCTCTATGCAACATACATTAATAAATGTCAGTTTTCACAGGGAACCATAGAAAACTTAAAACGTTATTGAGGAATGTTTGGGCTTCATAGCGAGAGAATCATACTGCTCACTGTGTTTTGAAGATTGGCTCTCTCTTTGAAATAAGCAGTTTCTAAGTTGTCACGGAAGTTCATGCTTTAAAAATAGTAATTCCCGTTTGTAGTTGTTTTACTCAATGATGTTAGCCATGAACTAATTCAAACAACTTTTCTGATTTCATTATTGTCGCTGTGTCTATAACTGTTAAACTTATCTTTGAAGATATACATTACAAAATCGATATTGCATTGCTTTTATAGAATCCTCTAGACGTCATCAGTGATATGTTATCACGCCAGTTTCATAATAGGAACTACGTGAGTACCTGTACATCATAAGGTAATAAGGGAGAATTTTAATAATAGGATTGTGAGTTTAAGTACAATACCAGTTTCAGCTTAGACGTTAAACTATTTCTTGGAAGAACAGAAGAAAGACTGATTATATATGAATTAAAGTTAATATCGTTTATGTCCTACTGTTCACCTAAAGCATGCACAGCTTTAAATGCGCATGTTTTCCTCTTCTAGATTTTTGTCCTAGAAACTTTGTGAAAGAAAACTTGCTTTAGTGATAAGTAGGGGTTGCTAAACCGTATAGTTAACGCACTTGCTTTTTGGCGCTCACGTTCGGTGCCCGATGGGTGTTCAAGGGTTTGCGGTGTTGACTCATCACCATGAAGACAGTTATTGAATAGTTTAAAGTGGTAGTGGACTCAGGTTACGACAGCGATGGAAAGCGGCAATGGGAGCTATATTGTCTTTAAATAATAATTCTTATGTATCGAGTAATACTCATTTTATTTGCCATTGTATAATTTGATTTTGGACTCTTTTAAGTTGGACCAGTTGTATGTCGAAAGCAAAGCTGGTTTCAATCCATGTTTATATCAAATTCCTTTTATTTAATCCAAGGAATTAACCCTGTAAACTTTTACAATCAGTTTTGAAACTTCTTGTATATTGGAGCTTCAGAGCAACTTTAGAATTCAATTTGTCTGTCTTCGACTTCTTTCATTCTGCCTGAAGCCAAGAAGTAGCCTTATCCTTAGTAAAAGTTACATGTCAGTATAGTATCGTGAAACTAAGGACGTCACGAGGTAGAGCAGTCAGTAGCGTGCTTCCTTGTAATCGGGAAGACGTTGATTCGATTCCTTGTGCCGATTATCCTGACTGAGGCTTCGGTCACACCAGGCAAGTACTGGGGTGGTACCTTGAATGAGGCCAGGACTGATTACTTCCAAAAACCTTCCCCTTGTTGTTGTTAATGTTCAGTGTAAAATGGACGCAGTGGGGTTGTATGAGGAGATTGTTCAATAAATAAAGGAGTTCGCTAATGAAGAAGAACCACCTCATTTTGTCGTACTTTTATGTTGTTTCCAGTTGTACAGCAGTTTCTCACAATAAATTGATTGTGTTCTGTACTACCATGAATACTTGGTTACTCATTAACTTTCTTTGTATTAAAACAACACAGCATATACTCGGTCAAGGTTACCCTTTCTGGTCTCAACAACGTCATTCATATTAGCACTTCGTAGCGAGCTTACTTTTATAGAAGGGTGAGTTTGTTCAAGAACTAACTAATTAGGTTGGGGGACGGGATGCGAACGGCAGTCGTGGTCAATACTGTGACGTGAAGTTTTTCTTACATTGTTAGTTACACAGACCTGAGTAGAATAAATGGCGAAATATGTTTGCTGCTGTTATGTATCCTTGCCCCATTACAGTACTGTGGTTGTTTTGTGTTTTTTTCTTCATTATCATATGGGGAATTAGCATCACTATCAGGATGGCTGTTTATTTAGTAGAGTGTTTGTTCAAAGTTATTACATTTTTTTTAAAGCAGGACTTGTAAGGGAACGTCATTCGTCCGTAACGAGCGATTTCGGCGACAGTAGTATCAATTGATAGAGTACTAAAATCACGAAGAACGATAGTTCTTCGAGTGACGCTAAGAGAGGAGTCTGTTAGCGGCACTCACATATATACAGCTAATTTCTGATCTAGCGAACTATAAGCCCGATTTTGATGCTTGAACTTTCATTTGAAATCTCTTTGCTATACTAAGACACACACAAAAAAAAAAAAAAGTGTCGGTAAGACCTCCCTGGGACCCCCTAGGGCGATTCGAAGAAAATAATAACCAAATTTTATATTTCTGTTGATAGCACTGACCCCAGATCATATAGGCGGCCAAAACTTCCGAAATTGTAATCTACGTTTCAATACCTTTCAAACGGTGTATCAGACGTCAAAATCGGTCAAGGGGTTCAAAAGTTATGACTTTTTTTTTTTTTAGCCCAATCACATAATTTTCGCAAATGATAGAAAAATACCTCTGTCATTCTGTCTGTCTTTTTGTTTTAGCAAAAAAAATAAAAAAAGTTTTAGGGGCCTCGTACAGCCAAATTGATGCATATTTTTGTTTTATACCAGTTACCCGTTTTCGAGATACGGAGCCTACCATGGTCCAGAATCGACCTTTTGTATGCACTTTTTTTTAATATGCAGCCTTATAAAATAAGTGATATCAGTACAAGAAACCCTTAGGGGTAAAGGGAAGAGTGACGCAAGAATTCTACTCACAAAAGAAGTGATATCCATTTTGCGAGTACTTCTTTGTGTATTTATACGGGAAGGGAAGATATTAAGTTTCTTAATTTTAATAATTTTATTACAAAGGAAACAATTCCGCCATAGTGACACACAGAAAGTCACTCCCAAAATGGTTATAACTTCTTTTGTGAATAGAATTCTTGCGTCACTCTTCCCTTTACCCCGAAGGTGGTTCTTGTACTGATATATGCTTACAGCTGAATTTTTATTCATGGATCAGAGCTGAAACGGGTCCTTTAGGTCAAGTTTCGAACTGGGTCACTGGCTCTATGCTTGGGGCTTGGCCTGACCTGGAGGGCCAAGTAGGGTTTTCCATTTTTTTCTTATGACTTTCAACGTGTAAACAGTGTTTCTTTCAGGGTTGACAGGGTTGATCGGTAATGGAGGTTTTA
>JAGDQP010059880.1:0-12299 GCA_022664845.1 Lepisma saccharinum
GCTAAAAGAAGGTCCACTCTATCACCATACCAAATTTGGATGGAATAGATTCAGTTGTTGTTACCTAACATGTGAAGATGTTTTTAAGCACCATTTACCATGGTAACCACACTAATCTTCAACTCAAACCTTATCAACTTCCTCCAACACCATCTACAGCACTACTGCTGTGCGAAAATTGGTGATCATCACCGTAGAAACCTCCGACCAGTTTTTCTTAAAAAGAACATAAAAATAAACGTATAAGGAATTTCTGATTGGGTCACTCCAAATGTAAGAGTTTCTGGGCACACATTCCTTGAATACAATCTTCATTCCTCATAATATTCATTTCCTAATTCTACAACCCTCTGCCACCTGACAACCGATTCTTGAACACCGTGCTTTAGAAAACTCTGAACTTGGACGGAAAGAAAATCCATCACTGTTCGCCTCAAGTCTTTCACGTTTTGCAGTGTTTTTCCTTCAAGATAGTTTTGGAGACTACGAAGCTGACTGAAATCTGTAATAATTTCTCCCGGGTTATGCTTGTGCTGTGTGGAAGGTCGTTTTCTCCGTGCATCAGTACACTCTGACGATTATTCAGTGTAGGGTGTTTATTCAGCAATGCGGTCCGTAGTCTTTCTAACTGCTGACCATAGGCCTCGCTGGGATTGTCTGGTTAGTTTGAATCCATTTTCCCACTAAACACACAACACAGCTTAGAGTGAGTGGAGTTCTTCTCCTGCCACTGTTTCCGTCACACCTCTTTTAGGCACCCACTGACAGTTTCGTTTAATGCTGTAGTAAAAGATCAACGTTCTGTGTCCCGAATCCATAATCATTCTGTCTGACTCCCTTCTATGACTGGTCAATAAGCCATTCCAAATGTTCACAAGCTGTTACTTCTGCTGTGCTGTAAACTCATGGGGTATACCCATTTTTTAATTTTGGACACGTAAACCAGATCCTAAAGATGACAACGAACTCTTAAATGAGTCGAATGGAGTACTGTTACTAATTCCTCAATCGTTTGACGTCGATTCTCTTCAACAGCTGCACGCTCTTCTCACTGCATAGTCTTCCTAAAAGTTATATTACTTACGGAATGATTCAATACTTTGGTGAAACATTTTATTAACTAATATTGCATGATGTATTCTACTTCGTATGATATATTGGAGTTAAAGTCTGAAATTTCAAGTACCGGTAAGAAAGAGTATGTAGGTAATAAATGTTTATGAACTTACCAGTGATTTTTGTTCATCATCAATTATCAAGTAATTCCACGATTTCGTTTTGAAGAAGTGACTAATAATTTGTAGAATCCATCAAGTATTGTTGTCTGTAAGTTGTTGTCTTTTACCTTAAATAACATAAAATAATGTGAATTTTTAGTAAATAGTGTTACTAACTTTTTAAATTATTGTTTACTTCATAATTCTATTCCAAAGTATAATAAATTTATTCAATCTACTTGATTTCACAATTATTAATTTATCATTAATTGTAAACCATCGTTCCAAAAATACTTCCCCGAACTACTATGTAACTTCTTTGCTTAATAACAATTCACGTAAATTATGTTCCTTGATCGTGTTACCCAAAACAAATTTGTTCATGGTTACAAACACAGTAATTGATATTATGCCAAAAACTTCTACTAGCAGGAAAAAGTAAGGTATTATTCGTGGTATAAAGCACTCAAAACTTATTTGAACAGTGTCATATTCCAATTAACGATACGGGATAAAGTACTTGTATGTTATCTCTATAGTTAGAGGAAGTATTTGTTTGATAACATGAATAATCAATTTATATATACATATGTTATATTCACTTGAAAGAGAAAGAAACATCACAAAGTTATTGAATGGTTTTAGAGAGATACTTACAATCAATCAAAAGATATTTCAACTGAAAAATGGAGCAGAGGAAGAATATAAGAACAAAAGTAAGAGCTTCTTTTGCTAATTGAAGATAACAAAAAATGGAAAGGTATAAAAGGACTGAAAAGGAGCTTAGAAGTAGACTCAACTTATAATGATTTCTTAATCACTTAAATTTGAGATTTATACGTGATTGCCTGCAACTATATACAAGAAAATAGTGGAGTATAACTCACTTTCTTACCTTGGATTTTGAAATTTGTTCCCAAAGAGTCAGATCAACCTTTGGATTCTGTTAGGTTAGTGGGATACGGGAGCTGAGTTTAACTATGCACAGAGTTCAGGATAAAATTAGCCTTGAACTAAATTTAAATGCAAAGATAGCCAGGACTAATCTATGGATCAACTCACACAACTATTAACATTTTATAAATATTCAAACACTTACTTTTTTCGTATTCAAAGGATATTTAATTATTAGTTCCGCGCTGCAATTGGTAACACTGAAAACATTCTCAATTTTGTCTATAAGCACATTTGTAACCCACACATATTGTTCTCTTATTACGAGAAATGGTATGAGCTTCTCTGATATAGAACGGGAATAGTTAAAGATAGGGGATCAGATTCGGGGTTTTAGTTATTTTGTATACTCCTATCAGTCTTTACTTTGAACTTTGATATATCTGCCAGTCGCTTTTTCCTTTCGTTTTGCTTTTGCTGCTATCGACGGAAAGAAATTTTGATTTATCGATTTATGAGAATTTGTTTCTGGTAACTGTTACGTTAATTCATTACAGAACCATTGTGAGAGATATATCGTGCATTTATAATGCATAGTTGATACAGTAAGTGCGTAAGAAGATAATCTCGATGGATCAGATCTTCCTCCAAACCCTCGAAATTAAGAAAAAAGAACTTGTTAATGCCAGATTCCAGTAACAATATTAGTCTTCAAATACGAATTTCAGAATTGAATCATATACTTTCAAAAAGGCATCAATACAGTGGTACAAGACTTTGGGAAATTGAGGAAAACGTTTTAATAATGGGAAATAATTAAATGAGATTATTTGTATGCAGGTTCGATGGTTGAAAAGTGATTTTGAGTCATGAATTGTATCACTATTGCAATATGTGAATACGTTATTTGTCAGTGAAAATTGGGACCTTTACAAACTGTAGAAAAAAAATCAGAAACCAAATTTATTTACCATTCTTTTCCTTTAATTTGCGTTAATTTATATTTCTAAAGCAGCATAATGTTGATTGCATACATTAATTATCAATATTAGATTCTTTTAAGCTTTATAACACTGATTTTTATTAACGAGGCAAAAATCGTGAACTGACACCAAGTTTAGTCATCTTTTGTTGTTTCGTCGTTCACAGGCCATTTTAAATTCTTATCATAGTATTCTAAGTATTCATCAGTTACGCATTCATTACGATTTAGTTTTTCCAAATACTTAATTTTATTGCCCTTGATTGGAAACTTTTCCTAATGAGTAAGCTCGTGTCCTTCTGAATGATCCCTTTAAAAGTTCTCAGGTCTCTATAAAACTTAAAACAATTATTATTATTTTTCATTCTATTCATGCCAATGCGTGAAGATATCACTGTAGTTTCTAAAACACTGCAAAACTAAAAATATGCAAATTGTGGACTGATGACCTTGAAAAATATACGATTCAATTAATAAAGTAAATAGAACTGTGACTTTTTGTCTCCTAAAGTATATTTAAATAACAGTTTCTCAATCTTTTGTTTCGTATCAAATATTACCGTTGTAGAATATCGTCCTTTTTGAAGGTTATAACGCATTCAAATTGTATTCAAACATATTAGTTTGCTATGTCTTATAAAGCGTTTTCTATCTCTGTGAAAACAAGCAGATGTGTTCCTTTCAGTGATTGAGCGAAACCACAAATAAGTTGGGAAGCTCAATGATTACTATAATATCGGTACCTACATAAATTTCCAAAATTCTTGAAGAGACAGGGGCTTCTTCGGATGGGGCAAGATTTAAGAAGGGACGTTCTAAGTATTCGCGAATTATTTTAATGATTTTAAGCAAATTATTTCCAGCCTTTCCGCGTATATTTCCTTTGCTCCATTGAAAATTCAGTTATTTAAGTTATTTTATGAATAGAAAAATCCCTGCAGATACGGTTCATTTTCTTGTAAGAATTAACAGGTGATTTATTTATAATATTAATAATATAAAAATCTATGAGTTTCAAAACTTATGTGTCATAAAATTAAGATTTGACTATTAACTACATGCAAAAATCGTAATATAAAAGTTATTTTGACAGAAGCTATATCACTGAAAGTAGAAAGATGAAATGTAGAAATGTTTCTTCTTCAGAGAACGACTGCTGTATAGCCACAAAACATTGAACTGAGAGGACACTGAAACACCGGAAAGTTACTTCACTAATTTCTTGTCGTTAAATGAACGTTGTGCACGTAAACAAAATATAACTTTCGTTTACTTTATGCTTGGAGGTAACTTGGTATCTAATATATATAATACAATATTGTCTCGCAAAGAACAAAAGATAACTATTTTCGAAGATGCCAAATATATTGAGCACGTAGTTCTTGTCAGAATATGCAACTAAATATGCAAACAAATTAAGTAAATAAATGGAAATATGAAAACTATTTAACGTAAAAGAGATTAAAATAGTAAGAACGCTGTTTGCTGCCGATATATTCAGGGTTTTATTTATTTAACAAACTCTAAGCACAGGTCAAATGGCATTTTATATTGGAGACAACACAACAACGATTACAAATGCAACAATTTAGGAAGATATTGGCCCTGGTGCCAATTGAAACCAGAGAAATCTTGAATCAAAATAAACGGTCGCTCAGCCTAGACCTACAAATGTTCTACGAACTGAGCTAGTGCCTCTCGGGTCAGGAAATCAAAACAAGTTACCGCAACATTCTATACTATTTCCTGAAAAGTGAATACTTTTATTTAGCTTTTCGATGCACTAACGCAAAAGTAAATCAAAATCAGACACTTACCTGTTTACTAAATAGAAAAATACCTGAGATTTTGAAGTCTCCGAAGTTGATGCTAATACATTGGAAGAAAATCACATACCTCTTGTAGAACAGTTTGCTCTTCGGTAATAAATAATAGCAGCAGCATTGGAAAAAGCATTAGACGATGGTCGTGGTAATAAGGTGACGTTTTGTATTCTAATGGCATTAATTAATTAAAATCTTCAAATATATTTAAACTCCTTCTCTTAGGCTTCCATTTTAAATAGAATATTTGACGACTATAGAGATACAAAATTATATCATCAATAACATAGAATGAAAATAGTTATTGGTATTATTTGTTTATATAATCGCCTCTTACACTATGTTATTGCGTCAATCCAAGACAGGACCTTTTATTAAATAATTTAAATGAACGCTATCAGTATAATGGTAAGTCCACACTAGGCCAAATTCCTGTGCGTGCAAATGTTGGTAAAGACTGTCTCAGGATGGTAAAATCTTCGGTCGTTTCTTTGCTACTACGAATTTTGAAAACAGGAAAACGAAACAAACAACATATATAGGCATCATTACTTACTGCACAATGCAGTACTGTGCCATCATAGGTAGTAATTTGTGCATTAAGTAACAATGCTTATATATTCTCTTTATCTTGTTTTCAGGCTTCATACTTCTGAGTAGAAAGGAAATGATCGATAGTTGTCGCGTCTTTAAGACAGGCCTTATCAACATGTGCCTGCACAAAAATTGGCCTAGTGTGGACTCACCATAACGCTTACAAACTTTTCGTGTGACTGTGTTCTTGCGTCTACATACAATTGCCACTTGGAAGTGTACTTGTTTCTCAAGCAAGTCAGTCATACTCTAAAGTATGTTGAACGTAAGTCTATCTCTCTTCGTAACTAATTAGAAACGAATTACCAGTCACTATTAGTTGACTTTCAGTAGCAAGTGTACGTAGAATTATAAATATCACCGAAGGTATATCACCCACAAAATGTTTTTATTCATCCATGAAAATAAATTATAAAAGCGGCAAGATTAAAGGCGTTATATATCCTAAACATTTTAGTACAACTTATTTTCCACTCAATGAGGAGATGTCAAAGTTGCTTTTGAAAGTTGTTTTCGTATGCAGAATGCTTTGAAACGTTAATTACAGCATATCACCGCAGCATTTTCATTATAATTCAAAACCAGCCACTTATCCTTGTAACAAGAAAATTACACATAGTCAAACCTGTTTTTGATTTAAAAGATATATATATATATTAACTTCATTTTATTGTTTTTAAGTCTCGTCTTGATAGTAATTTACCTTGATAGTATCTCACTGCGTCTATTATAAAATGTTATTTATCTCAAAATTTCTAAGAAATTTTGTCTCAAAGAAATATGGAAGATGTGATCAAGACAGCAAAGAACGAAGTGTAGAACTATCCATATAGCTCGACAAACAAATGGAAGACGACGACAAGTGTTCTACATTGGATTCTCAGAGAAAAGAAACTAACCATAATGCGATCAAATCCAAAATGGGTAAATGACATCAACCAAGCAGTGGACCACGATAATATAAACAGTATCCATATGATTGAAAGACATTTTATCCAAATTAGGCCTACTTAGAAATAAACAAAAGGAAACCAATACAAGGAGAACATTCACAGACCCGAATTGATTTTTTTTCTATCTCTCACTCTCACACACGTATAAAGGAATCTCTGTTGGTGCAGTAATGCAGATTCGCAAAAGCACATTCGCGTTCAAATTCCTTAGATTTCCCGATCATTTGTAAAGTTTTTGTATCAGAGGCAATGTAAATACCAATATGAAATTAGAGATCAGTAAAGCAGATTCAGTATCAACAAAATGGACATTCCCTTCCTCTTTCATCAGGGGAAATTTACTTCCTGACATTTAAATCCGATATTAATTTTCTTGTCAGTATTTTTACACTCTTCAAAAAGCTTTTTGTAAATATTTCAGTAACAGGAATTTGAGACGAAACAATTTAAACAGAACACGGAAATAAAACATGCATTTTAGCATTTGATATCACACGAAAATAAGTTCAAAGTTGGTTGTAAAGCACAGATTTAAAATTGGTGATTAACTTGAATCCTTTATAGAGATTTGCAGTGTGGGCCACTTGGAGGACACAGAAACCGTAAAGTGCTTGGAATAGAAGGAAGCATTATTGTGAGGAATAGAAAGTAAAAGGATCTTACGAAACTTTATGTCACGAGTGTGATGATCACTTAGAAACCATAAGGAGGTTGCCAAACCCGTCGAATTTTTTAACACAAGCACTAAAAAATGGAAGGAACGTCAGGCGATCCGAATACAATGCGAAGCGCATAATCCACGTGCGATTAGTATAGTAGTGTTGTTACGTGCTACGTATTGTGTAAATCGAATGTCCAAACAATAGAATATATGCTTCCTTTCACTTTCTACAAGATTTTTATGTACCGTACTTTACTTTAAAAAGAGTCCCTCTGTTGTTTGTTACACACATAAGTGCCAATAGAGCGTCAGTACACAAAGTCGGGTTAGTTGAAGTCAGATTAGATTGTGTATTATTATTATTAAGCCCGAAAATCGAACTTAACCATGCTACTTCTAGTTTACATATTCCGATCGCGACATGGTTGCCTATGCCACTTCCATCGTTAAAACTGTGAGATTTTTAACAATCGAAACCTATTAAAATAAGATGTTAGATGGTCAGAATGTTTAAGATTCAATATGAAATGAATAGAAGCGTTTCGTATGCTGTCTGACCGGTTACTGAGTTCATCATGTAAGTTAGGAAGATCCGCATTACGATATTCTACATGGACATTACTGGTCCCTGTACAAGACTTTTCTTAAAGGAGATGAAAAAAAGTGAGCAGTAACCGTAATGCGTCAACGACATCTCAGAAACAATACTGACATCTTTCGACCAAATTATATATTTACTCCAAATAAGGCCTAACTATTTCACCGTTTACGAATATGAAACTTCAGAAGCAGAGAATGATTCAAACTGATTAGTAGAAACAAGTGAGTTGGGGCAGAAATAACCACAGACGCAGTACGGAGATTTTCTGTGGAGCAGCGATCTGCAATCTTTTTTGTTAGGAGGCCTAATTACCTAAGAACAAAAAAATTGCTCGAATCGCATTAAAAAGAATCAACTCAAAAGTAATAGGCTATCCGTTGTAATTTTAACATTAATCTTTTTGCAGGTTGTATTGGTAACAGGAAACTTAATAATGATCTGCACTCTGCGGAGGAATATTTGAAAATAACAACCAAATTAATCATGTTTCAAATTATTTTCTTTTCGATCCCATGTAAAGAGTGTCCGAGAAGTCACCATAACACTAAGTTTGTGTATCACAGTGAACAGTGTCAGTAAAATTTTAATGTTGATATTGGTAACACTGCGTTCATGGTCACGGACAGCACTGTCTGGTATCCCTGCGTTCAAGGTTTCGTGGAACATTAAACTTAGATAATCACATCGAGGTCTACGTAAACTATACTGGAGTGACTACTTAGTGTTGAAAGATAGACGGCAGAGCAAATTTTTAAACTCGTTTGTCCACTTCCAGTCTAATCCGATGTGGACCAAATCTTTAGTTCTAACTCAGTTTTATACGCTTGATATCGCTGTGTGGCCCGTTTTTTTTATTTAAGTCTTAATTCCTGAGTTATTCATGTAAGAGTACATCGTACTCCGTATACAATAGAAAATGCTGCAAATAATATTTACGTTTTTTGCAAGAATTAAGACATTATAAAAACGGGCCACACAATGATATCAAGCGTAAAAACTGAGTTAGAATAGAAAATTTGGTCCATATTAGTTTAGACTGGAAGTGGACAAATCGAGATTAAGTTTCCTCTCCGCTCCCTAGCTTCACATATTCATGAAATTTTCAATGGCTGCGGTCAGTCCAGTATCGTATTAATGGAGGTCGATGGATAATCAGTTTAAAGTTCGATCATAAAATAAGCGTAAGTATAAACGAAAGGCTGCCGTTCGTGCAAAAAATCCAGCACCTTATGTTGCTCATTACTGCCTGGGGCGCAGCATCTGCCCTTTTGTTTACATAACATCTTCATTTTCTTTTGTTTCCTGCGCAGGAGCTTCCGGGAGTTATACGAACGTATTCTACAGCTACGAGCCACTCATTGCAGTATTGTCAGAAAAAGCCATGACATCGAGAAGTCCGAGAGTTTAATACAAGAATTGCTGATGATTTAATTTTTAAAGAAGGTCTGAAGTGGGATAACAATTCTATATCTGTGTAATTATTGTTGCAGGCAAAACTAAAGGAAGACCTAAATACCTCTAATCTACGGTAGCAACAGCCTTTCTTCGTAAACAGTATTTATTTTGAATTCTAGACATTCCTCATCATTCTTGTAATAAATATTGTAAATGCCATGTTAGCTACTTGGCTAACCAGGCAACTCTCCACAAAGGTCAATATTTTATATTTAAGCACAATACCATCTATGAGAAAGTGACAGAAATCTGGACTCTTTCTGTCAATCCTGCTATGACATACTCCACTAGAGCCCAGCTGTTCCAGATCTCTTGCAAGATAGTTCCTGCGCAAGACTACTCCACACAGTCTTGGTTCCTGCGTTCCTGTGTAGAATAGTCTTGGTTCCTGCGTAAGACATACGGAGTCTACATTTGGACTCTTGAAGACCAAAATGATTTCGATTGTGTAATGGTTCGATCAGTTCAAGAGATCACAAGCGAGAGTACTCTGTTTGAAGGCTTACTACAGTGTACAACTCCATCTGTGGCGAAGAAATATAAACGCCACCTAACAAATTCTCTAGAGAGTCTCCTTTCAAAAAATGCTGACGAAGGAATGCTGAAAAATCTTGCAAAAATTGAGTCCTATTGAGTCACTTTTGTTTCTGAACCTATCATCAAAGCAGAGTAAAGCCCGTGATGTGAAAAATGGCGTGCAGAACCAAACAAACCTCTCGATATCATGGATATATTGGATGCATGTGATCCAGGTTTCTTCCCGTCAGTCAGCAAGCTCCCTCGAATCGTCACTTGCTTGCCGTTCCATCAACATCGGTGGATCCTCTTCTTCATTGAAAAGAACCAAATCATATCTCCGAAACAAGATGGGTGGTGAGCGGTTTACAGCACTTTCACTCTTAACCATTCGTTCCCACTTATTGCCTGATGTTGACAAGGTGATCGAAGTTGTGGCTACCAGCGGAGGGAGGAAAATACTTACTTAAGAAAGTTTTCTAAATTTAGCTATAACTACAAATATTAACAAGAATAAAGAACTATCTATGACTTGAGAAAGTTATCAATAAGTAATAAATTGATTTTTAATGGTTTCAGGTGTGTAATTCCCAGTTATAACCAGTAGGGTGGTGGTCTGTGAAGGAACTCAGTATAAGTGGAAGGAAGAGCTCATGTTCGTGTTCTTCATATAATTTTTTCTGTTGGAGAAAGAACGGCTATGTAATCTATGTGCATGTACACTGATATTAGGATAAGATATATTCCCGTTTGTTTTCTGAAACGGTTTTCATCTTTGTGCTAAAGGCTACGTGCCTGACCTAAGGAATAACAGTACACCTACCAATCTACCACTAAACATAAGATATCGTAATGAACTGATTCATCTGGGGGTATCAAAATCAAACTATTTTATTTTAGATCTTATTGTATTGTGATAAAAATTAAAATGACATGTTAACAGCTACTTTGTAAAAACAGTAACATGATTCAAAATCTCACTTAATTATGCATACGTACCTATTAATCCTACAAAAATATTGCGCCGGGCCGTTCTGTTCTCATTACACCAGGATATTTATTTTTTAGGTTATTTTGGAAGTTAAGATTGTTAAAAAGGCCCCGTTGACTGTGAACAAAATTCTCTATGGTAATATTGGGAACAATACTGAATCGCTGTCAATAATCAACTTCAAGTAAATTGTTCATAAAAATTACTTACGTTGGGGCTCACAGTTTCCATAGACTAAATGTTATTGTCAACATTCATGTGAAAAAAATATTTAATGTGTATCAACAGGCAACGTCTGACTATATTCCATACTATTTTTACCAAGCTTAATAAAAGAGGTATTATGTATGAGAATATTTGCAGAAACCCATTAAATAGACAGATTTTAAGTTTCGCCGATAAAGAGCATTGGTTTATAAATTCGTCTATGAATAGATTACTCATAATTCTATTAAACAGATTTCACAATTTCCTCCTCATCTGCTATTATTTCATTATATACTTCTATTGACGGGATATCAACCCTCTTTTTCTCTCGCCCCGTGAGAAAGTCAAAGAGCCGATGTTGGTTGTTGGTAGTATATTGACCAGAATAAATTTGTTTCAAAATATGTCCTTTTTGCTTGCTTTATTTCTTTTGTCACCCAGTTTCTAATCATTTGAAATTGATCCCATGAGCATGCACCCGTAGTTTTGGCCTGCTTAAATATTCTGTTTATGAAAGGAAATTAGTTTGAGTAAGTAGTTGTTGACCCAAGGTCTTCTGCTGGGACGTATTCGAAAAGTTTTTGTTGGAGCAAAGATATCAAGAGCATCACAAAGCAAGCTTGTAAGAAAGGCAACCGTTTTATTAATGTCTGATATGTTATTTGATTTGTAGAAAGGAATATACGAACAGTATTCCATCTTTGTTACTAGAACGCATGGTGCTTTATTTGGTGTTGCATGCAATGTAGTATATGTGAAAAAAATAATCATTCAAATCATGCATAACAGTGGTTGTTTTAGTCTGTAAAGATTTATTGCTTGTATATATATGGTCAATTAAACTTTCTGTAGTATCAGTTATTCTGGCTGGCATGGTAACAAGTTACTTGTTACCCAAGAAGTCCATTAGATCGAAAAAAAATGTATCTCTAGTAGGGGGGTAACGGAATCACAGTTAACGTATCCAACTAAAATTGAGCAGTAGTATCTCGGAAGCGACTGAAGTATATATCCTAATGCTTTGTCAAACTCCGCCGTATACTTGGGTCTTCGGTAAACGCAACCAATTAGTATAATCTTTGTATTATTACAAATACGTACATTTACCCACAATCCTTCAATGTCGATATTGCTTATACTAAATACTTGGTTGCTAATTTAAATATCCTTAATATAGAGTATGACCCCTTCCCCTCTTAGAGAAATCACGGTTTAATCTGAACATCTTGAAACCATTTAATTTAACATACTCGTCCGGAATTGATATATCAGCTCATGTTTCCTTTATAGCCAGGCAAGTGCATTGAACTAAATTTGAAGTGTGGCAATCTCGTCAATTTTCTGACGTAAACTACAACTGTTCAAGTGTCCTACAGAAATATTATTAGCTGCGTCTATTATCTTT
>JAGDQP010059881.1:0-12299 GCA_022664845.1 Lepisma saccharinum
TTTTCAAACCCCTAAAAAGAGGATATGTCCGGGTAAAAGAGGACGTCTGGACACTCTAACCCTCACCCTTCCATATCATCAATTTTATTCTTATCCTGGCGGGCACAACCTCCTCTTCTCTTGCCAACCAATCGTTTGAAGATGTATCATCCCACAAATAAAACAGCTTCGTCACGTTCGGCTAAGTGTCTTCATAGAGCTATTGGTTGAGAACATCGCAGTGGGAAACGTCCTTTCTGAACGTCCCATTGGCTACATGAAAAACGCTACTGACGAATAAAATTCTAGTAGGAAGATCCAGGAAAACTCCTCCCATTCCATTCATTTTGTGATTTTGTCAGTGTTGCAAAGTTCACGAAGAAAACAAGTAATGCTAAACGTATTTGCTTCCACTATGTAGTGCTTTAGACCGTAGCAATTCTAACAATCGGATATGAACAGACTATGAGGTAAAAAACAACAATATTTTTATACAAATATTTGAGGCAAGACTCAGTGAAGTGTAGGAGTATGTGATAAAGGCTTCCTATGTAGAAATGGTTCTCATTCTATGCACAGGTACTAACAACAAAAATGTTGTAGGCTACTCTTAAGTCTCATACAAGTCTAAAAAACACGGTCTGGTCGCTCTAAACAAGGTACACTGAAAAAAAGCAATGACAAAAATTAATAGAGAAACGAGAACAGACAGGTAGTATTGCTCACGGGACGAGACATGTCTCGTGTCTCGACTCATTTCATACAAGAGATAGAGCCGAAACGAGACAGTGTTTTTCAAACTCGAGACGAGAATAACTAT
Organism: Lepisma saccharinum; assembly: GCA_022664845.1. NCBI lineage: Eukaryota > Metazoa > Arthropoda > Insecta > Zygentoma > Lepismatidae > Lepisma > Lepisma saccharinum. The sequence continues at coordinate 800 of JAGDQP010059881.1, forward strand.
TTGTCTCGTCTTATTTACGAGACGAGATGGTTCTTGCAAAATTCAAAGCTATTAAATCTGAAGAGTACAGGAAAAAGAAACAAGCAAAGTCACATTTTGAAAGTTGTCAGAAAACACATTTTAAGGTGTAAGCATTTGAATTTTCTAAAAATGCGTGTTTTCTCACAAAATTTCAAAATGTGATTTTGGTTGGGTTTTTTTCTGTGCTCTTCATTTGTTTCAAGAATTACTCACTCAAAATTAAATATTTGCTTTGAAAGCCCATACCAGCCGTTATTACTTCCAAACTGGACTATCCTACTACGAACAGGAAACTAAACTTATTTTTAGTGATCTTTCGAAACAGTTTTAATTTCCATTTTCTAGTTGATTAGTGTTGGCCACGAAGCTAGATTAAGGCTGTCTCGTCTTGAAAATATATTGTCCAGAAAGTGTCTCGTCTCGAAAAGATGTATATAACATTAGCTCTGTCTCGTCTCATTTTCTATATACCTTGCTCTGGTATCTAGAAAATGTCTCCTGGGCAACACTATAATTAATTCAAGCTTCATGATTTTATTTTTTGATAACACTGCAAATTCAAATACAATGTTAAAACATCCATCGAGATATCTACGCTTCTGTAAGAATCCTATACTATAGAACCACACGTTTTCTGAATCGCAGTTTCACTAATTAACCATTGTCTTTGCGAACAAAGACAAAAATGTGTCAGTCTTTTTCGGTACTAAGTTTTGGAAGTGTAGTGTATACTACTAGAAAATTATTTTTTCGATAGACAATGGCTACTTGTTGTGCCTGTCTATAGTGGGTTTTGTAAAATGACTCCCTCTGTATCTCTTGTATCTGAAAACTTACGATATCCTTGAAAGTTTTATAAAGAATTACCAAGGTATTTGTTTCAGATTGGTTGAAAGGAACAAATTTGATTGACTCAAGAAGACGAGACGAGAGTCGAAGAGGGCATCGGGTTTTGCTAACCGCATGCTTCAGTTCGTGAACATTTTTTGGTAGAATGAGATCTCTGTGCCAGTTGTGTTTCGAAAAGTGTACTCGTGAACAAGAAATGTTAACAGTTTCGCTATTTTGGAAATTCCATACCAACAGTATTGTGAAATTACGTTGTGTAGTTAACAGTTCTGTTTGAAGAATACATGTTGGCTACTAAATTAAAGTTTAATGGAAATTGTGAATGCAGTAGTGAACTGCGTTCTGTATACCATGAAATTGTGTAATAGGTGAGAGAAGGAAATTACTGAATCCAAATTTGAAGCAGAAATTGCAATTACTTGTGAAATATACTTTGGAAAATATCTAGAATAGACCAAACAAATATGGAAAGGAAAAGTATCCTTTTATATCTCCAACTGTATCCTTTTCATAAAAATTGTAATTGGTATTGAAATTCCCAGAAAGGATGTTTCTGGAAGAGTCAGTGCAGAAGAAAAATTTCAGGTAATTTTTTTTTAATATTTGAAGATTATAGTTATAATTTACTATTTTGATATATTTTCCAATGAAACACAAAATCGAAAACGCAAAACAAAATCATATTTTGTGTAAAACTTATGAATAACATACTGGGTGTATGTAAGTGAAATTATCATTTTGATCTTCTTTCTTCACATTCCATAGTAACTGATTGCGTAGTAACTTTATATTATGAAGAATCGTGTTTTTTTCTTTGATTTTGTTCAGACTGAAAATTCAGACTTTATTTGTTTTTTCTTGTTTTGGAGAAAAGAGACACAGAAGAAGAAATTTTCAAAATAAAAGAAATAAAATTGAATCTTAAGAAAAATTTTCCTAAATTTCATTTGGAAGATTTTTGTAAACATTCTGTAGATTAAGGTTTGAAATTGAAGTTTTTCAGTTTTTTTTTTTCAAAACCAGAGGAAGGCAGTTAAGGTTATCATTATACCAGGTAATCGCTGATATTATTATTACGATGATGCCAAGGAATATATGGAACCTTTGTTGTTACTGGACAACAAACCTAATCTGAAAATTTATATTTTTGTAAACGTCCAAATATTTGATGAGAAGAATTTTTGGTGGTGTTTTGGGTAAGTTGTTTTTCAAAAATAGACACCACACTACAAAAGGATGTTGTTGCTTTTGACAATATTTTTTTGTATTGCCATCTCTTGTTATTGAAACCTAAGCCTTTATAGCTCGCTTCACAGCGTAGTTAATAAAAGGGACCTAACAATCCTGCTTTTTTCGTCCGTTCCACTGTATAAAAGAAAGCTAGTCTCAGGAACCACAATGTCTAAATAGATAATTGATCTGTCATTGGAAAGGTTTTAAATTAAATTAGCTCAGAGTTGCCGGAGCCATCTTGAATGGTACAGTAGGTCAATGTTTCCACCCCTTTTATAAACACAGTTATTCAAATTGTTTTCATTTCCTTAGACCCATATGCACCAAAATTGGCATATACATTACTCCATACAGTAGAAAAACAGTTGATATTCCCGTCCCTAAGCACACAGTTGTTAGTGTTGCCAATTACTTTTTATAAAAGTCATTTTTTAATTATTTAAGCACCGAACGTAGCATAAACATTATTCGACAAGATAAATAAAATATTGTGGGTGTTCCCGTTGCCAAGCACTCCAGTTGTCAGTGTTACCAACTTATTTCAACAATGTTTTTCAATTGCTGTCATAACGTTGTTTTTATCCGCATCAAGCTGGCAAGAAACGTTATTCGACAAGAAATAAAAAATGCGGGTGTCCCAATTCCCAAGTACACCAGTTGTCAGTGTTGCAAAGGAACTTTAAAATTCAATTTTTTAAATAGCTTCCAAATCGTTAGACGTATCCGCAACAAACTTGGCATAAACGTTATTCGAGACAATAAAAAAATAATCCCGTTAAGCAGTCCAGTTGTCAGTGTTGCTAACCTGTTCTATGTATAAAATGTTTGTGTGTCTTGGATGCTATAAAGGGCCCTTCGGAGCCTTTGCGATAATTAGTAGAATCGCAGCGCTCGCTTGTTTGAAACCAGAAAGAGTGACGTAAGCCTTCTTATTTGTTGAACTGGCGCAAGAGACTGTGAACAAAATAGCATTTCAGATGAAGTGAGAAAGGCTGGTTTTTAAGTTGTACCGGGCGTGTTGACACTTAATATTCATCTCTTGGATTTCCATACTGGTTCAGTTGAAACTAAGAATCTCTTCCTGAAAGGTCGTGGCTGTGTTGTGTAGTGATAGCACATACATTTTTATATAAGTTTCTTGTGTTTTGTTTGTTTCGAAGAAACGAAAACACGACGCGATCAGCAAATCTAAAGTAGAGTGAAGTATTGTTGACAATAGGTGAAAAGGAAGACTCGGATGACTTACCAAGTGACGAATATGTGCACAAAATGGAATAGTCAGAGTTGGAATCAGACTGCTCTCATGTTCAACGTCTGCATCTGCTTTGAATGTACGAAAAAATATAAAAGTAAATTCGAGACAAGAGGAAGCAACTCGAGACGAGACGAGAGGAAGCGTGACAGAACTCTTCGAGACGAGACGCAACACGAGACAAGCAAATCTTTTCAAGATGAGACAGCCTGAAGTCTCGTCTCGTGGCCAACACTACAGGCAGGTTGTAACAAAATGCTTTATAATGTTTTGGGGTCCTTGAATTTGAATTGAACTTATTTTATGGACTTCAGGCAACTTAGTCTCAAGGTGGGATTTGGTGGACAAGAGGATGTTGGAAGGTAGTCGACCAGGCCTAGTTTGTAGATACCATCATGGCATTTGCCTAGTGCGACTGAGAAAAAAGTTGGAAAATCTCAAGATTGGCGGCTGCTGGGATTAGCAATCTTCAGTAAATAAAGGGTAAGATAGGTATTTGAAGATGTTTCCTTTTTCAAGCATCCTGATGTCATCAAGATGTTGTAATGTATAATATCCATTTAATTCAATTGTTCGCTACCTAGAAATATTTCTTTACTGTCAACACAATACTGTACACTGATAAATTATCTTGCAAACAGCTGTAATCGTTTGCAAAGTGATTGTTGTCCGTCGCAAATGCAAAGGGGAATAAGATTAAGAAAGTATGCGACGATGCAGATATTTTCATATTCTTGTTTCACTGTCTTCTACTTCGCTATGGTAATGGCCACATCTACAACCTAGGTGGCAAACACCTATGGTATGAATACCCCTACCATCTTGTTGGCACTTTTCGTCGTAAATTCAAAGAACTATTAGAATAGGAATATAAACCCTACACATTATTACAAGTATTTTTCTATTCTTATTTTCCAACCTAATACCTCCTTTTCTTATGGTAGTAAAAATGCCTATGAACAGCAACAGTATACAATAGTTCATTTCAATCTTACGAGTATAGTAATATCTTGATGTTAGCGCTGAAAGGTATTTGTTGCGTACACGACATCACTTAGGCATGTCTGCTTTTGTAAGCATAGGTATTTGCAAGGGGAACAAGTGCACCCTTTCAATATGTTTGGTTAAAGTTACCTCAAGAGAATGTTAACAATTATACTCGCCCATTAGTACTTGCATTAAGAGTGGTGTCAAACTGCATTTTTCTTTAAAGCGTGCCTTTTGCCTCGAATGGTTTTTACACCCGTCTTAATATTTTCGGAAAAGGATTCCTTTACTTGATGAGTGTCTCTCTGCTTTATTTTGCCTATTGTGTGTTAAGACCAGGTTTCGATTTGTGCAATTTCCATAGAGGGGGAAGAATTAATGAGATATGTATTACACGGTATTTTGGGATCTTAAGCTAGAGGTATGAATCTGTAAACAAAGCCAGGGAAGATTTTGGCAGCGAAGAGAAAATCCCAACCCTCCCCCACTACGAATCGAACACTGGACTGCTACCTTTTATTCCCATATGCAAGTTAGGGTCTATATGATGAACATTCTGCTGTTATTTTTCTTCACTTCATGGTATTATTATTATTATTGCATTTTCAAGTAGGAAATCCCCATAATAATATGTGACGATCCACGCGCTACTAACGAGAGCTGAAACCGGGTCACTTTTGGTGGCCTTCCTTGAACATAGGTGATTCGGCCCGAAACTTGACCTTTTCCAGGAAATTATGATCACCTGGGAATTTTGAAGTCGTATTTTTCGTGCTCTGGTGGTAACATCTCCGGTCCAGTTCACCCGTGAAAGAAACACTGTTGAAACGGAAGGAAATAATTAAAAACTTTGCTTTGTCCTCCGAGTTACTGGGTCTAAATCGGGTCGTCGGGTCAGGATGAATCCGAAGCCTAGACCCGGTGACCCGTTTCAGCTCTGCTACTGACCGCAAATGTAACCACATTTGCAAAGAGAAGAAAAAGAGACAATTAAATCCTCCAAAGTTAAAAGGAACTAAGTCAAAATTCCTATCTTTTGGTAGAGAAGCAAACCATTTACTTGCGTTATTACAGTTTCCTATCAATCAAAATGAATTTTATGGTCATATTTTTAACTTATATAAGTCAAAAGATATGACCTCCAAAATTTATTTTCTTTGATAAAATTTTGCAATAACGCTCATGGTTTTCTCCTGTACTGAAAAATGATAGGTATTGAAGGATTCAATTGTCTCATTTCAAAAGTTGAGCATTTATTCCGCAATATTTATTTTTTATGTTGACCTATATTCATGCCCACATACATCTTGGACGCCACTGAAATCAATCTGGCTACGAGTTTGTTGTGCTGACGAAATAAGTTAAAAGCCCAAATTCTCGACATCCTGTTTACATGTTTTCAGTTAGCAAAACCAAAAACTTCATCTCTATTGAAATAATAACCACACGTATAACAAGTAGTTTGCCGGGAAGGACGTAAGCCATAGTGCTGTAACCGCCTATGAAATTCATTTTATCTTTATCTTAACAAGTAGTATGTGAGGACTTCAACTTTTCGTCCGTTATCTCAAAAGGATTTGTAGAGTGAAATAATAATAATAATAAAAAATCAGAGCAAGTTGAAAGAAAAGTAGAACTATAAATATTTAAGTATTAAATTAGAATCTTCGTGATTTTCTTTGGTGAATATAAGAATCAGAGAAGTATTCAGTGGATTAGAAGCGCAAAATTGAAGAGCAAAATGTACAAGTCAGGTTCTGTCAAGTCCGTTCTTCCTGTTAACTACCGTGCAATCAAAACTGTGATGACATTCCTTAACTACATTTTAAGTTTTACTTTCAATAGATCAAACATAGACAAAAGATAGTATGATAACCCTGTAGTACAAGAATAAAGTGTTAAAGGAACACATAGCTTCTAATATTAGGTGGATGGGCCAGAAGAAAAGGTTACATTGACAAATGAAAAAAGAAACAGTATGATCAGGAAAGAATAGATTTTGTATTCTAAGAAGACTACACACACGACATGTTCCCACGTAATCACGAAAGCGATTGAGACATTTGTCAGACCAATGGATCAAGTTGTTAATGTCGTCTTGGTAAAAGTCATGTCCATACTCATTGAACCACTTGTGGCAGCTGTCATCACTACCTCATCGGACAAGAACCGTATTCCAGACAAGTACGCTTTCAAGATGGTGAGAAAGGAAAAGTCACTGGAAGCGAAGTCCGAAAGTTTGGAACATCTTTAGTCTGGGGGGCCGTATGGGCTATAGCATTGTGATGAATGAAGAAGAAACTCTCGCTCAACGTGCCTGGCCGTTTACGCCTGATGGCCTCACGTAGGCACTATACCGAACAACATTCATGGTCTGTCTTTCCATGCTCCATGTAGTCTAGCAGGATGGCCACCCGTGGAATTCTCGCACCTCTACGACAAACTAATTCTGCTAGCATCTCGCCATTGCATTTGCTACTCTCAACTGACGTTAAATTAAACGTAAAGTTGTCAAAACTCGCCACGCGTATATGGCCTCATATGCTGCACCTCTAGGCAGGCCCACAGCCAAGGAGGAGGTTGGGGGGCTCGGCCTCCTTAAAATTTTCCTACCCCCCTATACAAATTTTGCGTATAGAGCCTATGTATGAAAATTGACGGTAAAACATTTTCTTAATAACATTTTAATAATTTTCTATAGATGCTCTTAAATGTATATTATTAAAGCAAATGTGAGCTTTTATACAGTATATCTAGGAATGATATTGAGACGAGATGAGACAAGACCGACATCAATCTCGTTCTCGTCTCCAATTTTTGAAGACAGTCTTGGTCACGTCTCGACCTGAAAATTCCGGTCTTGGTCTTGGTCTCGGCTCGACTTGAAAATTCCGGTCTTGGTCTTGGTCTCGTCTCGACTTGAAAATTCGGACTTGGAAATTTTCTACCAGAGAGATTTATAGAAATAAATACGTACAGTAAGTGACAAAACTTTTAGTTATGGCCAACTTTTGTACAGGAAATATTCACATGAAAAGATAATGAAAATACCATTTAAAGAACTCCACACGAATCATTTTGTTTACAATGCTGCTCTTGACTGATTAAAGCAATCAATTCACATGTTCATAGGTATGGATTACAGCTTCACCATACATTAAAGCAAAAAGAAAAGAGTGAGCTGTGTTTCCGATAGTGAACTGTTTCAAATAACAACCAGCGTATTGCGAATCTTATGAACTGGAATAAGCACATTGGTATTTCAAATAAGCCATAAAGCTTATTATCGGACTAAAATGTCATTCTAACAATCCTAACAAAACATAACTTAACAGATAAAAAGAGTTAACTTTACAGTTTCTATAAGGCATACTATGTACCATTATATCCACTCTATGGCCTTCTGTCAACAAATTTCAAATCAGGAACTACAAGGGCTACGAAGATAGTTGAGGTGTCTTTGGAAAGATATTGTCAAGACGAGTTCAAACCCGTATAGACCATCCAGGTTGGAACAGGGTATTGGTAAGTCTGGAGATGAGGGTATCACCTCTACCTATAGTAACTTTCAACTAAGGAATTACTAGGACTACGAAGGTGATTGAGCTATCAATGAGATGAGTTCAAACATATATAATTTAGATTGAATGAGTGGGTCCCGATAAATGGGATTTCATTTTTTCCATAGTAATTTCCAACTCAGAAGCTACTAGGTATACAAAGGTGGTTGTTGTTGAGATGTGATTTAAAAGGTCTCGGTGAGACGAGTTCGAGCCTGCAGAGGACATCTAAATAGGACCCCCGGTGCGGAAGTCTGGAGGTAACACAAGTACACAGTGACGCAACTAAGCTTCGACTTACTTGTTTCCTTACAAGTAGAAAAGTATTTTTCTTTTTAAAGAACGTAAGATTGTCTCCATCTATTCTAAAGTATCGGTTAGTATTGCAAAAATCTTTCCATTTTTTTTAAGTAAATGGTGTAAGAAAAGACTCATATTTGAATTTTGACAGTTTTATTGCGTGACGTATGCTTTAAAGTCTTTACGAGATCAGTCTAATGGATGCTGATAGAAATGGAAGAGTGTCAACACAAGCAAAACACTATCAGCAGGAAGAAAGCATGGGAAGAAAAGTGGCAGAAGAAAATAAATTTCTGTATTTACCTGTCCTCGAATCAATCTTCAACACATTTATATTATTGTTGAAAGGCAGCAGGAAATAGTTTGGCATTGATAACTTTACTTATATGACTTTTAGTCATATTTTTAAACTACAATTTAACATGTCAAATAAAATTTATCACAAGGAAACTAATTCTCAGAAGACTTCTTCTGTTATAAAACATCATAAACAAAAGCATTAAGTACCGTAAGAAAATAAGGCTTGAAAGCTCCTATTTGGTGGGTTCTGGCTGAATCCCTGGACTTTGTCCTCGGGCCACTTGTTCCTGTGCCCTCATGACATCACAGTATTTTCGCTAGCGTAAAGAACCCTGGAGTGAATAATTCCTTAACAGTAATTGACAGTTTAATATGTTGCGACAGTTTGACGCAATAAATGTTTTCATTGCGTATTAAGAAGAAAAAATACCTAACCTGACTTTTTCTAGCCTAGGTCTGTGAATTTTATGAAATGTTTGAAGTGTGTATTATTTTCATCACCTAAAAGGAAGAAAAAAGTCTAATCGCAAACGCAGAGCTTTTTTCGAAAGCAAAAAGGAGAAAGGTATTGCTCTTTTTTTTTTACAAAAAAAAAACTTTAGTTGAATGAGTACCGAACCCGGGAGCACTGAATAACACGTCCAATGCCTTACCCATTTTTTTAGCTTGGTTTGTCCTAAGCGGGCTTTACTTGTTCAAATTGTTATACCTTTTCCATTGTATTATAAAAGAATCACTAGAGTCAGAACTTGCGCTGCGAACGTGGCGCCACTTGAAAGTTGGGCGAGAGTATGTTTGTTTGGCAAAAGAACACGTATTGTGAGCTGTTACTGTTGCTCTTTGGCATTATTTTAATATAGTTCTTTGTATTTAAGAAGAAAACGCCGGTCTTCTATGTAGCTTATAGCTATACCGAGAGATCTAAGAAAGGAAGTAATGTATCGTTTCGCAAATAAATGATCATATAATATTATTTCGTAAAAAAATAATTATGTAAAACGCTGATTCATACAGTTTAGGTCTCTGCTAGTAATATAAAAGAAAACACACATCTTTGATTAGATTTTTTTTGATGCAATATCCTGTTAGATCCATAATTATAAAACTGTCCCTCAGTGCCAAATGCAAGAGAACTATCGATAAAAATAAGTATTCTTGCATTCAGAAATATGGGATCGTTTTTATTTAGGCCTATTGGAAATGATTATTCGTGTAGAAAAAATGATAGTTATATCTGTCTATTTAAAATTTAAATAGTTCTAAGCCCATAATGCAATGATTCAGTCAATGCCCCTTCCTGTGGGGGATGTTTCCACAACAGCCCCCAACTTTGAAATTCTTACTGTAAAAATCGATAGAAACCGTACAAAACTTCACTTACACTCTCCCAATTTCGATTTTTCACCTTCCAAACTGAAAATCCTGGCAGAAACACTGCCATAATGTACTCTTGAATTTTATTTATGACCTTTACGCACCTAATGCTCAGGCCAGGATAAGGGAAGGAAAAGGATTCGGGAAGATGTCGTCCAGGGCCTATGTTGAAGGTGTCATTCCTGCATTTGCCTGGTGTGCCTGAGCAAAAACCCTGGAAAACCCTTGTTCGGCCGCTGGAATCGAACCCACGATCTCCCGAATGCTACGCCAACGCTGAGCACTGAGCTACGGTGGCTCGGTAAGTAACGTTCTGTGGAAAAGACTTGTTAGATTGTTAGGAACAATGATGATGATGATGGTGGGTGTTTTGCTCGAAGGCAGGTGTTGACCTGAAGGTCCCAGACTTAGGTGAACCGATGGTGATTTCCCATTACCTTCCATCGCATAAAGATGACATTCTAAGGATGGGACCTACAGTTTTAAATGGGTTCCGACTTCCGAACCAGTTGTGTCCCCGACGGGAATCGAACAGGGACACCTTGATCACACCATTACGAACAATAGAAACAAATTTAACAAAACTAGATAAGCAACACTTCTTATCTTCAATAGGAAGACTCGTGAATTTTATATACTTAAAGTCCGATAGAATAATACTTAATAGATATGGCTATTCGTATTGTTTATGTATAAAGTTAAAACAGAACAATTGAAAAGCTAAAAATAATTCTTTTTAATAGCTTTAGCCTTTAAGACAAATACTTTTACCCTAAATTTAAAGACACTCTTCTTCATTCTCAGATAACATTTCCACATCTTCTAAACTAACGAGAAAATCCAGATCATTTTTTTTTTCGGTGATCCATATGTCACTTTCGATAGCTGGTAGATCTTAAATTTCAAGTTAAAGCTGTCCGAAAATTTAAGATATTTTTTATACACATAGTTTTAATGACATATTCTTGTTTCAGTTATATTTATGTGAAAATTGCCGACTACTAGTGTATGTCCGATGACCGCTGCCCTTACCATATTTTCAGTTTTATAATTTTCTTTGTAAATCTATGAAAGTAAACAGTTGGTTGTATATAATTATCAGTATAAAAACACCTTCGGGGTAGAGACGAGAGTGACGAAAGATATCTGCTCACAAAAGAAGTGATCTCCATTTTGCGAGTTACTTTCTTTGTGTCACTATAACGGACGTGTTTCCTTTGTAATAAAATTAGGAGATTTAGTATCCTTCCGCCATAGTGACACAAAGAAATTAACTCGCATAATGGAGATCACTTCTTTTGTGAGTAGAATTCTTGCGTCACTCTTGTCTTTAGCCCGAATGTTTTTTTTATACTGATATCACTTATTTTGTAAGGCAGCCTATTAAAAAAAGTGTATAGTCTTCATACAAAACCCCGATTTTGGGCCGTATCTCGAAAAAGGTAACTTCTATCAACAAAGTAAGCTTCGATTTACTCCAACTTGTTGGGGTCCGCAATTGACCCCCCAAAACCCTCGGTAGCAACCACTTTGGGCTAAACCAAAAAGACAGACAGAATGAAGGAGGCCCTTTTCTACAATTTCTGAAAATTCTGTGTTTGAGCCAAAAAGGTCATAACTCTTG